>JBBPDC010010869.1:0-13470 GCA_037974485.1 Hemigrammopetersius urotaenia | reverse complement strand
GTTTATATTTACATTTTCTTTAAGGATAATGTATTAAACTGAGTTCAAAATGAAATTAAAGTGATCTGGGAGAACATATGGTGACAAAAATAGGCATTGGGATCATTTTAGGGGGGGAGGGGGCTTCAGACCTTCGGCAGAATTCAAATGAGCCAATTTAATCTAGATTAATTCCAAGATTACAATGAGATTAATCTAGATTTAAAATATTAATCTATGCCCACCTCTAATATATATATATGAATGTGATATATATGAATGTGAGTATGTGTGTGCGTGTCTGACCATTATGATTACCATCATCAACCCATATTAACTTATTTACTTGATCTGTTTCACTCACTGGACAAGAGATTTTAACTGTCTATGATTTACCTATTATGTTAATAAAACATTATACTATGACTAGTATGTTATCTATTGTTTTTTTTATACTCATACATTCAGTTTCCATGCATTTTTATACCGCAAATGAGCAGATTCTAGCCTTCTGCCACTGCAAACATGATCCAAATAAAGATGCACTTCATAAATACTGAATATATTTATGCGGTACTTTAGCCAAAAAACTTTTCAGAAAACACTTGTTAACTGAGGAACTTTCTTAAGATCAGGTTTTGAGAAACACTTGCCTATGCAACACCAGACACAGGCGCACTGCAGAGGAACTTCTGCATAATGTCTAATTCACAAATGCTTTGCAACATGCAGAACAATACATAAACCAATTCCTATGTTGTTTTGTGTGCATATATATATATATAGAACAGCTGAATGGCTATTATCTTTGAAATGTCTTGCAAAAATACATCAAAAGATGTTGCGTCGCTATTTCAAGACCCATCTCTTGTACTGCCTGTCAGATGAACGTGTCCTTTACTTTTAAAAGAGAGACAAATTTGGCGACTACATGAAGGCAATTACGGAAAAGCACCCATTTTTTGATTCTCCCATTGTGAACTCTTTCTTCAGTGATGATTGGCCTAATTATGTCAGTTCAAAAGGCAAGGCCTTACCTTACCTCTGGGCTTCATTCAAGATACAACTGGACGTAACGGCAAGTGACCAAACAACACAAAGCATGTCGACTTTTTTTCTTGCAGGGAGAGAATCTCTGCGTACTTCAGAAGTAAATTTCTCTCTCTCCTCTTTGTCTTTCCATCTCTCTCTCTCTCTCTCTCTCTCTCTCTCTGCGGAACATGAAACTCACTTAACCTTTTCATAGTGTAATAAAGAAAGAGGGAATGGATTGGCCTCACTCAAGCTTTAAGAAGGGATTTATCTATTGAAAATATCATCTTAGTAATTTACGGTTAATGTGCCATGGGGGGACAAATGAACTCAATTAGATATGCCGTCCTTCTGTACAGTAGGAGCTAATATAGTCTTCTACATTACCATGCAATCAGGTCCATTGTTTCAGAGAACATCTTCACACAAAGACCTATGAGAGTAATGCTACCCACTGATGTTAGCCTTAAAATGCAAAATGATCACGTGCTCATAATAAAAAGCATGGTCTAATAAATCAAGATAAATGGGTTTGGGTCAGATTATTTGAAAAGTTCTCCACTGTGGGCAGGTGAAAAAGTGACAAAACAGCATTCCAACTAAGTTACACATAACTTACAGAACCGTCGCGGGTCAGGTCGGGTTCGGGTCGTTACTGAATTAATATTTATGTGGGTTGGGCGGGACGGTTGGCTCTCACTGTGGGACGGAGGGGTGCAGGTCATGAAAAACCCTGACCCTCACATCACAACAAGCAGAGAGAATCGGCACATTCTAGACTTCATAAGCTCAAAAGGAGATTATTCATCTCTTAAGAAGATTATGTTTTGAATTTGATGACAGGTTATTGCATACATGCAAAAAAAAAGTCCACCATACAGTTCTCAGAGTTTGTGAGTTCCTGACCACGTTGACTGGTATAATGCTCATCCCTCAGCATTATACCAGTCAACGTCATCACACATTCAAACTCGTCACGTATAACAGCTCACTGCTGGCCTTTTTTATTAATAACTGATGACTTTGAGGATTATAAAGTGTTTATGACCTAATTAATAACCTTTAGAAACCATTTATAGACCTATTCACAAAGCCTTTAAAAGGGCTGTCTCATTGTAAATTAGAGATTAGATATACTTTAAATTAGATTAGGGTGATGTCCAGGTTTACATTTCCTAGAATGCGTTACATTTACTTTGCAAGAAGAAAAGCTACAAAGCATTCACAGTGAATAAAAAACACAAGGAATCTTTCTATATTAACCAATATTATATAATATTAACCAAAAGTTAATATTAAAAGAAAGCACTTTATGTTCTGACAATGATATGGAATTGTGTAATTATTTTTGAATATTAGAGCAAATTAAAGTAACTCTAGATCTGTAATAGTTAAACAGATTTGATATTGAACTTTGAACTAAATGGAGCATATACCTGCTTCCAAAAAACAACAAACAAGGTAAATCTTGTCCTCCTTACATACAAGCAAGGTACCCTCAAATGTTTACCTTATATGAGTCAATGTAACAATTATATATAAAGATACTGAAGATATTCCCCTGAGAGGACCGCCACAGCGACAGTGTTTGTAGCCTGAAAGGTGGCATTTTTCCGACAGGTACAGAGTATAGACAGGTCTATCCAAAACAGTCAGCAGTGTTAGGTCAAGCTAAAAAGTTAATTTTAACACTACTTTGGCTTAGAACATTATTGATAGTATTAAACTTGAGATGTTAATGTGACGCTGTTAAATAAAACACAGTGAACAAAATAATGAACACATTGGGGCATGCAACACTACTCCAATACTACTGATTGTCAACCCAGTCATTCTGGAAGGAATTACATCTAACAAAGCAAGTCTGATGACTTGGTGTGTGGTGTTCCCTCTTTTAAAAAAATCAATGTCTTTAAAGTGGAATGAAAACTCAAATGGAGCAAGAAATTGCTGGGTGACGTTATCTGTGGCACCCTAAAGTCCTAGACAACAACTTTCCCCACCAATGGCCATATAAAAATCTATTTCTCCAACTGGGTTTAAATTCCCAGCACCTCTGTTTGAGGTAGGCACAACATAAAATGAGTTCGTGCCCTTACAAGCTTAGATTGGGAGCTCAGCGAAATATCACCTTGAAATGTCACTGGCTAAATGCCAACTCCACTCAGAGCTGTTTGTCACAAGTGCCAGTCGGTGAGCAGCTAACTTTTAAACATGTGCCCAGTCCTCTTTTCAGCTTTGCTAGCTTGACTGCGGCATCTGGCCTGTCTCTCCAGGATCCAAAAATTCACTGATGCTCAGAAGCATTTGTTTTGATGGATTAAAGGGTGGGAGAGCTGAGCTACTGCCGCTCTTGTACCATCCTATTCCATCCTGTCCCGCAACTACTGTGGGGGCGTCTGAGGACTATGACTGCTGGAGGCTGGATGGGAAAAGGTCGGCTGAATCAATGGAGAGAGCTCATTCTGTCAACCAGAAGGAGTTCCTTTCTTTCCTTTCTACAGTCATCCAGCTCAAAGGTTTTGCAGCGAACTTGTGTATTAAGTTAAGCAGTGCACAAGGGGACAGTGTTGCACTTTCTAAGGTAGGTCTAACCTCGAACACTGGCACAAGAAATTATTAATGTTACTGAAAAAATCAAAAATGGTCTAAATTTTTTTGTGGTTGATTTTTAGCTATCAATTTTTTTGTGTCTAGATTGAGCTGAAGGCTGCAGCAGTTCACCTATAGGGTCATACCTAATATGTGAACAGGCAGTGAAAGAAGAACAACAACACATGCTAGCCTGACTTTTGGCAGAATCACAAATTTACCTTCAACCCTCTGAGAAAGCATTTGAGTGCTGATTCTGAAGCAGTAGGACGGTCAGTAAATGGCAGCTTGTGATGTTGTGACACACTGAACTACAGATACTTTCTGAGGACACGCTATTCAGACTGTCAGTGATTTAGCAGCATGAGTTCATATTAACTCCTCTCGAGAAATAAAACCACCATCAGACTGACTCATTCAAATCTAAACTGGCTAAGTGATGCTGCAGCCTAAAGAATTGCTCTAACAGCAACTCAACATTAAGGGCAGACTTATAACAAAGCAAGGCTTATTTTCTGTTGTTAACTTGTCCAGAAACATGTCTAAGTTTGACATAACAGATATTGTATGTTTTTATTTCAGTACAGTAATAAGATGTTACTAGATGTGGTTGTTACACATGCATCATTTTATAGGAAATCAATTTGTTTGATTTGAAATCTTTGTTAGAGCTTTTCACATTCACAACCCTCATTTAAGCAGATGAATTGATTAGCTGTACGATTGCAGTCCTGCTCCTACGGGGTATATATGAATCTTTCCTGAGAAGAAAATTTAGATGAAAAGCACGAAGCATGTGCTGTTTGGAGTCAATGCAAACAAATAGAACTCCAATGGAATATGGTAGAATTAGGCTCCCTAGCTAGAGGTATTGAAAGTGTACCGTCTCACTAACAGCACTGGTCACCTGAAAGGTACAGCTCTTTTTTTTTTTTCAGGGAGTGTAAGAGCACACAACACAGCAAAACCAACATTTTGGAAAGCACCTTTGGATAAACTTGCTGTCAGGATACATACAGTGTTGGTTGTTGGCGTATTGACTTTTTCTGGAACCGTGTGCCTCTGTACTTTTTGGCCGGTGGTGTATGTGAAGCGCATGTATAATGCTTTGAAGCAGGAGCAGCTGGGAGGAGGAGAAGGCAGGATCAAAAAAGCCTTTTGCAGCCCACCTGCTGGCTGACGCTGGGGGAGAGAAAAGGCGGGATGGGAAGGTGCCACCTTAACTCGTTTGACATAAGCGGTATGAAAGACACGGGGATGGAAGCTCACATCAAGTGCCTTGTTTTATTAGGAGGGCTTATAGGATATAGTGTGTGGATGGCTGCTGTTTCCACAGCGGTTAAATCACTACTATTCAATACAGGGGAGCAGACAACACGCGACCCCTCACTCTTCATTACATTTCTGGTAAGACAGACAACTAATTTCAGTCTTACAGCTTTAGATGTTGTTTTTTTTCACACTTTGAATGTAAGAAATGTGATTACATTTGAATGGGGGGTGTGGTGGGGGTTAGGAGGGTCTGGGAAAATGAAATAAAATGCGCTCGACAAATGGAGCTCAATAAATTCTTTCATAAGTAACATATTGTGGGCATGTTTTCTATTACTGTTGCAGTCGACCCCGCCTACATTTGCAATCCACCTCTGTAGTGGTGTGGGCTGGAAAACTTTTGTTTTTTCCTTTGGACTCCAGCATTTTTAGTTTGTGAACAAGAAGCAGATATTTCCATTATGGCTATTTGTAACAGACACTGGGTATCTTATACTACAGTTAAAGATGTAGTTCATCAGCCATTGACTTAAAAAGGAGGAGATAAAAAGTGCTACAACCGTCCCAGTGGGTTCCATTTCAGGGATTTTCCTGTTTGTTTCCTTGATTTGAATGTTTGCGATTAAACTGATGCAGAAAGAGGGAACACTTGATTAATGTACCTGAAAATTCTCTCAGAAATAATGAAAATGTGTTTTTTACATTCACACCACTTACATCAGAACATTTTCTCACAACATACTTCATAAACCTGGCTCAAAGAAACGGCGAAAATATAAAGATATATTGCTAAAGGTAAAAAAAAAACCAGAAACAGAAAACAACAGAGCAGAATGAAATAAAACAGAATATAGGAGAAATCAACATAAAAGAACTGAATAGAATAGAACAGAATGGAACAAAACATGTTAGAGTCGAAGAGAAATGAACGTAACATAATAGAAATTAATATAGCAGAATAGAACAGGAATGAACATCACAGAACAGAAGTCAACATAATAGAAAAGAATAGAACAAAATAGAATAAAACAGAATACAAAATAATTGAGTAGAAATGAACAGAGTAGAAATATATAAAGCAGAATAGACGAAACAGATGAGAACATAATAGAATAAAAATCCACAGAATAGAATCGAATATGAACTAAACTTCATTGTCCAACTAAACCTGGACCTTTTATCTGGTCTCACCACAAATGCAGTAATAAATGCAGTAATAATATTCAAAGTTCATAATAATTTCATGCAAAACAAGCAAACAAGCAAACACAAACCCACACATCGCTGTCCAACTGCTGTTTAGCTCACCAACTGCCCTCAGGATAAACAGTCTTTCACAGGGAGTCTTCAGCTCCGTGAAAACATCAGCCAGAGCCAGTAGTGAAGTCCTCACAGTTCAAACTTACGGAGAACTCAGTTTCTAATGTTTTTCATTCACTAACTGGAAAATAAAGCTCTTAATTCAATAAACCTTTCTACTGCCACCATCACAAATCCCTGACCTGTAAAAGCAATCCTGCTGGTCTCACTCACTAACTGGATGCAATTCCCAAACTCGTTTTAGCTCCACCATAATTGTGAAAGAATGCATTTTGGGAATATTGCAGTCTTTACTTTGCTCCACACTGACAGTATATGGCATCTCCTTTCAGTGCAGTAAAAGCCATGGAGCTGTTAGGAGAATGTGCCATGCTCTTCCCTTTCACGCCGTGACAAACCTTTCATCGCTGCGGGCCAGGATTGAATCAGTTCCACCCCAGTCCCCTCAATATAACTCACACACACACTGAATGTGACACGAACGTGCTAATCTGACTCTAATTCATTAAGACGAGCTTTCGATGGGCTGTTGTTGTGCTGGAACTGGAGCATCAGGCGCAAGGCAGAAGAGCGACGCGTAAGAGAAATAGATCCAATTGTAAGAAACCCGTGTGGCTACACTCTCATGAATAAAAGGCCCTAAAAGCTTCTTTGAAAAGATGAACAATTCAGAAAAATTTGCCTGCAAGCATTCTCTTAGAATAGAAGCCGATGGACAGGTGTTTCAATTATAAGTGTGTTTTAAGTCGGTGTGCAGGGACCAGGGTCTAAAATCTTGCCTTTTGTACGAAGGAATGGATGTGGTAGACTTCACAAATGTGCTAATTTACTTTTCTGTAGTGAAATAATATCAATGTATTCTGAATTTCACATCAATTCTTTATTTTCACTCAAATTGTTATGCTTACTATATGATTTGTAATGAAAAACATTGTACTCACTAGAGGCTTCATATGTCTGGCCTCCACCATATTCACTACATGGACACTACACTACTGGGCACCTGACCATGAAACCAACAAGGACTTTAGTGACAGTGAACACACCACAGCACACAGTGTGAACAGCACACTGTGCATTTAACCCATTCACCAAGTGAAACAGTGGGCAGCCAGGAACACGATGCCCGGGGAGGAGTAAGTGGGGACGGTACCTTGCTCAGGGGTGCCTAGCGGTCTTGGGAATCGAATCCACGACTTCCTGATCACAGAGCGAATGCCCTAACCACTAGGCTACCAGCTGCCACATTTAATGACACTGCACTCAAATCCGTAGACTTTAATATGGAGCTGGTCCTCCTTTGTTCCTAGAACAGCTTCCACTCTTTTTGGAAGGTTTTCCACAAGATTTTGAAGTTTCAGTGGGAATTTGTGCCCATTCATTCTGTACAGCATCTATGAGGTTGGATGAGAAGTCAAGTCCTTCCACTGGAAGTGAGAGGCCAACTGAACACAATTCCCAATACTTTTGTCCATCCAACAATCGAGCCCAATCCATATATAGAAATTAATTAGCAAAAACAGGTCTTGAATTCAGATTATATCACTTTAGCCACAACCATTTAGGCTGAGGTGGTGTTTTTTTATTTGAGGCGCAATACTGTCAATCAGAACAGAGGTCATTTACATATGTCAGTTGTGATGCAGCAACAAAAACAGCTTGTTATTGAACAAACAAGACAGGTTAAAAATGGACATTAAAAATGGATTATGACTGGTACACAAAACAACACAGAACACAATAAGCTGACCTCAGGGGAAAAATAAAATACATGCCCTTCAAGGGACTAAATGTGGTTCTTCTATTGCATCACATCCAACAGCCACCTTTTGGCACCTTTATTTAAGGGCTCTATTTTAAGGGACGCTTTAAGGGTCTCCTGAATGCCTAGCTTAAACCCCTCAGGTCCCATCGCTCAATCTCCCAATTCATAAAATAACAAGCTTGTTCTGTTATGTCTTCTAGAGACTGGGCATAAATTACCAATGAGGAACACATTTATTCTGGTCGAGAGCAGCCCACCTGCAGGGGAGGGCTGAATGAGTGGCAGCTAGGAAAGTGGGGGCCTCCTCAGTAAAATATGGAGAGCTGGCGTGTCATGAATCAGGTGATTTTTCCACGTTACAGCATCGGAGATCCATTCATCACTGAACAATGTTGACATATATGTTACAAGCTGAAGTGGTGTTGTTTTCTGTAGCCTAATAAAGTGTTTAACATTTTCATAGGAAAATTTCACCATTAGAAATGTCCCAGTGATTTATGGAGCTTGCCACAAATTGAATTTGTTAATGACTTATTTCCCACAATATGATTAATTGGAAGTATAGTGTGATTTTGTTTGTTTTAAATATGGACTAATAAGACCACTAGAGGTTTCAGATTGAGCTGTTAGGTGAAGTGCCATGGCAGAAATGACTGTATAATATGTAGTTATATTCAGTTTTGTTTGAAATATGTGATTATATTACACTTTTCAGTAGCTTTAACCATCTGCCACTATTATTGAAACATAAGCCATTTTGTATAAAGCACTTTCATTAAATATATCACACAAAAATGTAATAATAATAATGATAATGACAATATTAATCACTATTATCAATGTCATCATGCTATCATACAACAAAAATGATCTATTATGTTATAGATACTGAAAGTTAGAATAATGTTATTAGATCATCTTCATAATTAACTGAATAATTTTGTAGTGCAAAAAGCTGTGAATTCTGACTCTCTATCAGTGGTACATGTCAAAGAAATCTACATGAATGCCAGAACTCGCTCAGTCACTCACTCACTCAGTCACTCACTCACTCTAGGTGTGTAGGAACCTTTAAAGTAAGAATGCACTGGAAATTGCAGAACATTATGGAAAACCAAAGTCAGGAGTGACTGCAGAAAGTTTCTAAATCAAAAACCAACGCTTTCCTGAATTTCAGGATGAATGGATATCAGAGGGTAAAAAATGACTCTGATCAGATTCTGAAAGTTGCACACACTCACACAGGTTATTGGTTGTGTGTTCTTGGCTGTGGGGAAGCAGAGTGTTTGAGCAGTTTGGGCATGATAGATGCTCATCTTCAGTGAGAAGCTTCAATTAGAAATAGCTCATTTTAAAGCTTAGAGTACTTTTTTAAGACAAAAAATGGGCAACTCTCTCTCTCGCTGTGTCTTTCTCCTCCTCTCTCTTTCTCTCGCTTTCTCCCTCTCAGGTCACATTAAGGTAGAATTCGCAATAGTGCTTTTTTTTGCAGTCTCTTTGGTATAGCCTCACAATTTCATTCTCAATTGTAACATGTAAATACTATTACTATTGCTGTTATTATCATTAAAAAATTGTGTCAGCAGATAAGTAGCACATGTTTAAATGAGGCATAATGCACATACAGTAAGGCCACGATGTGGCGCACTTTTGTCTGCTCTGATGGTATCAGTGAAACCGGTGGTCATGGAGAACTCTAATTTTGGCAGCGCTTATCTCATTAGCGGCTGCCGCGGTGCATCGGTTTCTGAAGCACCCCCTCACAACGCAGAGGACTGAACAATTCATGATTAAATCTTCAAAAGATACAATACGGAACTAACAAGAGCACATTCAGCTGGGGAGACAATATTGGCCTCCAACTGTTCAGACTCATTTGAGCCCAACCTAACACAACACATAGCAAATTACTGCCATGCACCGGGGCACTGCTAATCAGAGCCCCGCAGAAGGCTTATGGGGGAACGTCTGAGCAATCATTCGTCAGAAACAGACGTACGTTCTCCACGGCTAATTTCCATTAATGCACAATCCAGGCAGGGCGTTCATTCATTTACGCAAAAAACAAACGTGCACGAAACGTTACAGCAGCTTGAGGGTGAAGGCAGCCAGACGAAAAGAATATATTCCTCAAAATGAAACAAAAGTGATGGTGTGACTACAGAAAGGACAAGTAGGAGTGCTTATGCATAAAATATTTTTTACAATACACCGTAGGTGAGATTTGAAAGAGCATTTTAACACATATGCCAGCAACGACGCGTGTTCCTTGATATCTCAGATTGCAAGGTAATCTAAAGAGTTGCAGGACAATCGTGGTTTGGTAAACCGCCTAGAAATTAACATGCAAATTAACTTGTAATTTCTTTCCCATCTTGCAATTCGCTCGCCTGTCCAATCTAATGAGGACTACCAAGATTCAGCACGCTGTATGTTTAATGGAAACAGCAATGTGTGTCTAAATAAGGATAAAAATAACACCAG
Organism: Hemigrammopetersius urotaenia; assembly: GCA_037974485.1. Taxonomy (NCBI): domain Eukaryota; kingdom Metazoa; phylum Chordata; class Actinopteri; order Characiformes; family Alestidae; genus Hemigrammopetersius; species Hemigrammopetersius urotaenia. Next base: position 3,026 of record JBBPDC010010869.1, on the reverse strand, counting down.
CAAATCAAATTCCCAACATAATCTGCAGCCCACTGTAATTACAGTGCAAACCTTGTGAAGCTGCTTGGTTTTGTGCAACAACACATTAGATTTGATTTGAAACAGTGACTTTTAGGTCAAATTGCATGCATTTGATTGGTTAATTAAAATGAGTTGCATTTGTCTTATTTCTAAGGTAGGACTTCATTATTATCATGATTCAGTGATGCTCTATTGGTATCAATATGTTTAAATGTGTTTTTTCTCCACCTGATTGTATGCTTTCTAGAACACGTCATGATTTATTGAAAAAAATAATTTTAATGTTTATTTTTGCACTGTAAGACATGAGAAAAGCCAAATGCTGGGCCTCAGTCTGGCCTGTCGGCATTCCTCCACTTTCACCAAGAACTCTATCAAGAGCCAAAAGTGAAAGTCAATCAAGAGACAGCAGACTAACTTACTGGTGTAGCAGAGACAATGGCACAAATTAGTATTTATAAGATAAGATAAACCTTTATTAGTCCCACAAGTGGGAAATTAACACAGTTACAGCTGAAAGTTCACGGTAAAAAAACAAAAGGATAAAGCTATACACAACAGAATAGTATAAAAAAGCACACTATACAAATAATACCAAAATGTAAATATAGACATTTGTGTGTAAAAAAAAATATATAAATATAAACCTATGTAAGTATGTGTATGTCTGTACACAATGATGAGCAAAAGGTATTGACAAAAACAGTAAGCAACAATGAACCAGATAAACCGCACATTGCTCACAGGAATATTTCACCCCACAGTGGGAAGCACTGTTGCTTGACAGAAAGGTCCAGGATTTTATGCCTGGCCAGGGCAGCCAAGCATCCTTGAGTGTCTGCCCAGTGATGGACTTGCGCCCTTTAGGGTGTTTGGCCCTATAACTGCTGGAACAGAGTCCAACAACCCTGTTTAAGCTGTTCAGATAATAAATAAAAGGAATATAGAAGTATCTAAAGTAAAAGGTTCATTATTACAGTAACAGACCGTTCTAACACTCTTAAACTTAGCTCACCTGTTAAAACAACACTGACTGATGGAATTCAGTGATTTCTCAGTTTTGGCTTTTCAGAGGTGCTTGACTTTAAAATGTCTTGGCTTATGATTGAGATTTTTTTCTAAATGCAACATGTTTGTAAACATAAACAGCACAAAAATGTGAAGGAGGCCCAACATGCTCTCTCTGCAGTTCACAGACAGTTATCAACCTTCTTTAAATCCCTACGGCTGCCGAAGTACGTAACATTTCTTTAAATGTAGACATTGTCAAGCTGGCTCCTGAAAACAGCTCCACCAAACAAACAACGTCTTTGATGGAAAACCAGGCAAATACCTTAATGAGCACAGAAAATAAATAAGTCTTCTACATTCTTATTCGTAAACGGCATCACTGCTGTAATGTATTTCCTACCATGATGACTTTGTAGTTGGAAAAGTGTGAAATAGGGTTCATTAAAAAACAACCCTGAATTTGAAAAAGCATCTCGTTATTCTTCCCAATGTTATACTCAACTGCAGTCCTAAGAGCGATACATCTTAATACATCCCCCATCAGAAGCTTCTTCTTTTACTGTTCCTCACAGCACTGCTCATTCTCATAAAGGGAGCAGCCAGTACAGTCTTAAAAGTATTTTTCTTCCTCCTTGTGCCCACCTCAGCCTTTCCTCTGCACAGGGTTTCAGCGAGGAGGTCCCAGCGCTGGCTCTTTCATCTGCAGGTGAAAGAGATTTTGGCTTTTGAAGTGTAAGCAGACACCAGCAGAGGAAGAAAAACACAGATTGCAGTGCCTTTGCCTGCAGAAGGAGAGGGTAAGAATGGGCAGGACCGAAAGGTGGTCCTTACCAGCAGCTCTGAGAAGCTGTGTACATGCATTGTGAATGACAGCAACACTGACAGCAGGCCACATTTAATGCTGGAGAAGCACTGCATGAGATATACATTACAAGTCAGCAGGTATGGACACACACACATGCATGCATCAACTTGTGTACATCAGTGGTTCTCATCATCTCCAGAGTGACTCCAGGCAGCCAGCGGGAGGTGATCATGAAGAGTGTATGAACTAGATGTCTGCAAGCTAACCCACACACTCAATAACGGTGGCTGCATTAGGAACAGCTCTGGAGTGGATGAATGTGCCTCTCAGTAGGACACACAATAGCACTAACATGATATAATACTGCAACTAATGCAACACTGTTGGACAATTCAACACGCTTGGAGGAGAACACTAACTGCCACTAACAAAAGCTCAAACTGGCTACCATCGTGCTGTGTGAAAAGATGTGGACATTCTACCCACCCAGAGAGTGAAGTAAAGTGTGCTTTCCTATCTGTGGCACCACAAGGAATACAATTCCTGATCTCCTGATGGAAGGGCCAATGTAAAGTGTCCATTTGTCAAACATGAACCCATTCACCAGGTGAAGCATGGGGAGCCAGGAACATGGGACCCAGGGCGAAGTGTGTGGGGATGGTACCTTACTCAAGGGATTCCTTAGTGGTGCCACGAGCAGTCCTGGGCTTCAAATCCATAATATTCTGATAGCAACTCCCTAACCACTAGACAACCAGGCTACAAACATATACATAAATGTCACCTTTTGCACTCAAAACTGAGAGTGATGTTGTGTAACATTTTTGAATCAGGGTCAGCTACATATTCTGCATTGTAAGGATGCAGTGAAAATCAACCTGACCAGTCAGAGCTCTGTTGTCATGGTTGCAGTAACAACAAGACTAGTGTGGCAGAGCACCAAAGCATATATGGCAAAGCATATATGGCAAGCCACACACTCACTATGAACATGCAGATGTTATATAAAATATATGGGGAATGGCTGTGAGTATTTCAGTGCAGCACAGCAGCTGTTCAGAATCATTCACAATGCTATATTGTACTTAGTGTGAACAGGGCTTAACCAGGCAGTTCCTTTGAAACACACACACACACACACACACACACACACACACACACACACACACACACACACACACACACACAC
>JBBPDC010010859.1:0-13470 GCA_037974485.1 Hemigrammopetersius urotaenia | reverse complement strand
AAGACACGGAGCAGTCATGCTACATGCTGCAGCAGCTTCTTCTTCTTCTTCTTTTTATGGCGGTTGACAACTTTTCAATATATTACTGCCACCGCTCGACTGGTGGAGGTAATAGAGTTCGGTTCTCAGAAATCCATGTTAGACTGAATCCGCGTATCCTGTACTGTCAAGTTATCGTTATCAAAAAAATGGCAAAAAATATTGTGATATCACTTTTTGACTATATTGAACTCCACTAGTACATGTATTACATGTACTAGAAGCTGCTGCAGCATGTAGCATGACTGCTCCGTGTGTTCCCCTCATGTTTTAACCCCCCCCCCCACACACACACACACATTTTCAACAGTTATCTCGGTTTATTAAGTATTAGTAAGATGTGCTCTGTCTAAACATGTGGGTAGAGAGAGTTATTTCAACCTTTCTTCTGTGGACTAGTCTTTGCACACTGCTAACGTTGACTGCTAATGCTAACCGTTAATGCTAATGTTTTTTGTGATTATTTATTTACATTTACATTTTCTTTAAGGTTAATGTATTAAACTGAGTTTAACATGAAATTAAAGTGTTCTGGGAGCAGATTTGGGGGCATATTTAGGGTTTACAGCTTTTCATTATACGCGTGTGCTCTTGGAACGTAACCCCCGTGAAAATGAGGGATTACTGTATACAAGCTGCTTGTTTAGTTGCCCACTGGCTTCTGTTTTCAATGTATTTTGAGTTGTTTTTATGTCCTAAGTACTTGAATACAAGAGCTGCAGATACAGCACATAGAAAAGAACAAAGACTCCGGGTCAGAGGTGTGAAGGGCTTGTGTGAGTTGTGAGAGCTTATTTGTAAGATTTAACTCTGATAACTTTTTATTCCCACAGGAAACATTCCACTTCCAAACAGAGAGGAGCGATCTGCCATGCTGAAACAAGCTGATATCAGATGGTTTTGGCGTTTATTGATGTGCATTAAGCATTCAGGTCCATTGAAGTTGCCCTGAGTTTTTCTTCAGTTCTCTGGTCTAAATGATGACTTCTACTTATTCAGAGATCTACTTTTACTAGGTTTCGTTTATCAGGAACACAAACTGTGATCATTATCTGATTTCTGACAAACTAGTAATACAAACACAACAAACTCCCAGCTGTGGTACAGAGGTTACAGGTTCACCTGACTTCGAGGAAGCGGGGCGTGCTCCCTCAGGTCTACAGCATATTACAGCTGAGATGATTCAACAGCAGACCAACATTCCAGAAAGTTCCCTGCTCTGCGTGACGTAGGGATATTCAGGTGGAATTCCCCGTCAGCTGATCACTTTTTCATCAGGCCTTTCTCCAGCAGGCCTGCCAAACAGAAATAGAAACTCATGGAGCTGTTTACTGCAGCCACAGTACAGAATACTTTAATGCTGCATAATCCATCAATTTCTGCACAAAAGAAATTCATCAAAATCAGAAAACTCTTTCAATCCTGGATGATCCCCCCCCCCCCCCCCAAATTGACTCAGGTGCTCAGGAAGGCCTCGTCAGATCAGTCTGGTTAGTTTATGATCCCAAGAGAGGAAACATTCTAGCCTTAATCTAAACCAGAACTGCTATATTAATGGGGATTAGGGGAATATTCCAGATCTCATCCAGAATTGGGGTCTTTTCCTTTGGGTCAATGTGCTTTCAGCTCTTTTTGAGGTGAAGGAACCTGAAACTGAGGAACCAGACCATGGTTCAGATTAAAAGACCAGCGAAGTGAACCTTTAATAACCTTTAATTTAGAATCGTTTATTTAAAGCCTTTATTTCCTTACATAAAAGTAGTTTTTATTTATTTATTTATTTATTTATATCACGTGGACCACCATCCAGTCTGTTGTCCTGAGTCAACACCCCCCCACCCCACCCCACAAGGCGTGACGTCACCGTGTGGAGAAAGGAAACCGAAAGCGCGCGAACAGAGGAAAAACGAAAACTGAGCCGGGGGGCGGGGCCACATCTCCTCATTGGCTGTGGGGTTGAAGGGGCGGGGCCAACACTCTGTTTTTATACAAGGACCACAGAGTTTGAGCATTCAAAACACACTTTTACACCCTTTTAAACAAACAGAGGACATCCTTGACAGGTGAGTGACACTCTTCTTCCAGACTTTACCTTTCAGGAGAAAAAATTAAGTTATTTAAAGGGGGCCTTTGGCCGACGCACTTATCCGATCAACCATTCCTAATCCTGCTAAATTACAAAATAAACCCATTTTTTCCACTGTAATCAGGAAAACGGATTAATTAAGTCTCAGGGACAAACTTACCAAAGTTTAGGCTGAAAATATAAATATACATGAATATAAAACGATTACGTTTATTGTGTGTTTAAAAAAATATGGATGAAGTATGATTGTATGCATTCAAGCTGATGCTCATTTAAAACAGGGATTATGATGTTTATTGTGTATTTAAAATTGATTATTTACTATTTAAAGAGATTGTTTATTTATTATAGTTATTTAAAATAGTGATTATGACGTCTACGTGTATTTAAAACAGTGATTATGTTTATTATGTATTTAAACGCAGTGATTCTGTTCCTCAGTCTGTTATTAGTATTAAAGGCTGGGATGGTGAAGTTTCCAGTTCCGTACAGGAGGGTGGCGCTGTTACTACAGTTTATTGCGCGCTTACCTATTATTAAAGATATCAGTGATCAGTTATCATTAGTTATCAAGCTGATTCCATATAACTACATAATCCAGTGTTTTTTCATATAACAATCTATATAGCTAAATCCACTGGGTGTGTATATTCATGTGTGTGTGTGTGTGTGTGTGTGTGTGTGTGTGTGTGTGTGTGTGTGTATAATAACTAATAACCCCCCTGTTCCCGTGCAGGACCCCCTGAGTGACGATGATGATGGATCTGACTGTGAAGTTGGTGAGTGGGGAGACTCGGGTGGTCCACCTGTCCACGAGCTCCACGGTGGGAGACCTGAGGCGCGAGGTGTCCCGGGTGTTCGGCGTGTCCGTCTCGTGCGTGCGGCTGAGCACGGACTCGGGGCAGCACCTTACCGTGGACGCGGAGCACGCGCCGCTCCAGAGCCTGGGTCTGCACGCGGGCTCCACTGTGATGGTGGTGCTGGAGGCGCGGAAGGTGCAGCAGGTTTTCGTGAAGAACGACCGCGGCCAGGTGAAGACCTACGACGTGTCGGAGGAGGAGACGGTGGCGCAGCTGCAGCAGAAGATCTACAACAAGGACCGGACCCCCACCGACCAGCAGCGCCTGGTCTACGGGGGCAGGCAGCTCGAACCGCCGGCGCGGCTCCGGGACTACGGCATCGAACAGGGCAGCACCATCGAGCTTCTGCTGCGGCTCCGGGGAGGGTAGTGGGACACACCCGGGGGCGCCCTGACCCTCCTCACTCGCTCCCCTGATCTCTAGGTTACCTCCAGGACCCTTCTGGCTGCGCATCTACCCTCTAAAACCCAGCCAGAGTCATAAAACTCTGTGTGGAAGCTTTACTTCCATACATTCCATTCTCGAAGGCCCAAAACCCCAGCCAGTGTTTATAAAAAACCTTCTTTTTCAAAACTAATTTGCATTTTTACACCTTGTTAAAAGCAAGCTAGCTGTGGATCTTTCGAGAGGACATTAAAAAAAAGTAATAAATAATTTAAAGAAAAAATTGACCCCAAATTTTAAAAGCATTATTTTCTGTTAGCATGATAATTTAAGGATATCTTCCATGATGTATCTTCCATTTTCTGTAGCTAACACCTTCTGTGATTGCAATTTCTGACAAAAAATATGTACCAAGTCTTTTTTGTTTTTGTTATCGCCGGCGATAGCGGTGCCTTCAGTGCCAGACTGTTACTGTTTGTTCTGTTTAGGCTAACTCTGCCACTGTTAGCTAACGTTAGCACATTGAAAACTGAAAGTATTTTGTCTGGTACAGATTTATTATGTGTCATTCCATAAATTATTGCTTGGTTGTTTTTCTTTTGTTTTTATTCTGGAATAATAAAGCTTTCTATATTTACTCAATGGCTAAACTGCACTTTCGCTTTCTAAGCTTCTGAAGGGCTCTGCCATTCCGCTTTAGGGTAAAATTCTGATTTTAAATGACTGGTAATTTTTCAGGGTACAAAATCTATCTCCAAAAAACACAGTGTTTCCCAATTAATTCATTAGCAGATACCCTTCCATCTCTCCTGAGATAGCTTTAGACATTTAGAGATTTATATTGCACATTCATTTCAGGAACTGAATATTATTTTGATAAGTTAGCCAAGGTGAAAGCAGACTTACAAAAATGGTCCATTTTAACACTGTCATTAGCAGGTAGAGTGCAGGCGATATCTTGCCATGGTTCTTATTTGTTTTTCAACTTTCAATGTCTTCTGCTCTTTTTGAAAAACAATCTTCAAACAAATGGATATAATTACATTTTTATGGGCAGGAAACGTAGCAAGAAAAAAGAAAAGTGCTTTGCAGGCAGTAAGGTGGGAGGGTGGACTGGACCTGCCTAATTATCTTTTTTATTATTGGGTTCAAGTCTTAAGTCTTTGTGCTCGAGTACAAGTCAAGTCTCAAGTCTTTAGTCCCAAGTCCAAGTCAAGTCTCAAATGACTGAAATGTACATTCTCTCAATAGATGCTATCTAAGATAATACTGCATTGCTGTATGTTTTAAATTAAAAGCATGTACTGTATTATATCATCTATTATTACACACTATAGCAGTGAGTTTTTTCAGTGATGTACCCCCTGTGAAATATTTTTTCAGCCAAGTACCCCCTAACCCACGCAAAGCATTTTTGGTTGAAAAAAAAACCCAAAAATGTATTCTGTCTGATTTCTTAAACTCTACCCATTAATATTAAAAAAGTACATAAGCAAAACCTTTAAAACTCCATCAATGCGCAAAACATTTGTAGTGGTATATTTGGAAACAAAAACATCTTAAAAAATTTGTAAAAACTCAATTAATGAACTTATTTGTAAATAAATAAACATTTCTTGACAAAAAAGAAATGATGAACTTAATTTTAAATAAAAGATTGGCAAACATACAAAATCAAACATCTTTATAGATAAAGACTGACAGGTTAAAGTTATAAACTGTCTACACTGAAGACTGCATTGTTGCATTGAACTAAGTGCTTTAGCACTTCCATTTTAGTGAGAAACTTGGGCTTGTGCTTCACTGAGGATCTTTGTCAATATCGGTGTTGGGGAGGCAACTGATGTGATCAAGCTCTTTTCCAGGCACAGTCTGTTTCTTTGATTTGTTTGGATCACAGTCACTGCAGAAAAGGAGGCATAAATAGGCATAAATATGTGGAGGCAAATGGTAGTAGCTGCTTCAAAGCTTTCTGTCCCAGGTTAGGGTGCTCCTGCCTCACACACACCCAAAACTGTGTGAGTTTAATTGAAAAGATGCAAATATTGTCTCCAGGAAATGGATAAAATGCACAATATGTTCAGCAAACACTGATGCATAGTTACTTTTTATGTTATAAAATGAACAAAGATAAAAAAATAAAAACATTATAGTGGCACTGTGCAAAAGTTTGGGCACCCTACATAATCAGTACTTAGTAACACCTCCTCTTGCAGATATCACAGCTTGAAAACGCTTTTTAGATAAAAGTCTTTAAATTCTTGTACTTGAGATTTTCTCCCATTCTTCCTCACAAAAGGCTTCTAGTTCTGTAATATTCTTTGGTCATCTTGCATGCACAGCTCTTGAAACAAAATTTCAATGATGTTTAAATCTGGGGACTGTGATGGCCATTCAAAAACCTTCAGCTTGTGTCTCTTAAGGTAGTCCATGGTGGATTTCGAGGTATGTTTAGGATCATTGTCCTGTTGTAGAAGCCATCCTCTTTTCAGCTTCAGCTTTTTACAGATGGTGTGATGTTTGCTTCCAGAATTTGCTGGTATTTAGTGGAATCCATTCTTCCCTTCACCCATGCAATGTTTCATAGTTGCAACACAACCCCAAAGCATGATAGGTCCACCCCCATGCTTAATATTTGGTTAATATTCTTTTCATGAAATGTTGCTCCTTTTTATCTCCAAACATGCCTTTGCTGATTGTGGCCAAAGGGTTCATCAGTCCACAGCACCAGGCTTCTGTAGATGTTCTGTTACTTCTGACGTTGATGGTGGGGATACAGGTAAGGTTTTCTTCTGCTGACTCCTCCATGAAGGTCTGTCTGTGCAAGCATTGCTGCATCAGTGGAATGGTGCACCACCGCTCCTGAGTCTGCTAAATGTTCCTGCAGGTTTTTTTCAGTCAAATGGGGGTTTTGATTTGTCTTTCTGACCAGCATACGAGCTGTTCTCTCCGAGAGGTTTCCTGGTCCTCCAGATCTCATCTTGACCTCCACAGTTCCCCTGAACTGTCATCTCTTAATTACATTTCTCACTGTTGAAACTGCAAGCTGACAACGCTTTGTAGCCTTCTCCTGCATTGTGGGCATCAATAACTTTCATTTTCAGAGTCTTACACAGCAGCTTAGAGGAACCCATGGTTGTTAAGTGTCCACAAGTGTGTGCACAAGGTTTGCAAAGCTTTGAAACTGACAGCTGTTGCCATGCATCAGATCCAAGGTTTGAAACCTTGTAAAAAGAATTAGTCTTTGGAACACTTGGGGTGACCAAACTTTTGCACAGTACCATATTAATGTTTTTATTTTTGTTCAATTTATGGCATAAGAAGTAACTATGCATCAGTGTTTGCCAAAAATATTGAGTATTTTTCCCATTTCCTAGAGAGACTGTGTAAAAAAATCACCAAAATCAGTTACTTATCAAGGGGTGGAAAAACTTTTGCATGAGACTGTACAGTAACCCCCAGCTTTTCACGGTAGATGTATCCTCCCCTGGAAATCACCCAAACCCCCAGCAGAACACATCTGGTTAACTGAAATTGGAAAAGATAAAATTCTCTCTCAGAGGGTTAACTGAGATATTCTACACTGTATGGAAGTCGTTCCTATCTTACTTTTGCAAAATATCAAGAGCCCCCATTACTCAGTCCCAAGAGGAAAACATTAAAACAGGAAATAGTTATCATAACCTCCTTTAGTTTCTTTACTATAGCAATTTTAATTAGGATCATGGAGTGTGTGAAGGGTGGGGACGGGTGGTTTTCTTGTTTTGTTTTTTTCTTTTTTATTATTGTTTTGTTTAAAATTTTATTATTATTATTATTATTTTATTATTATTATTATTATTATTATTATTTTATTATTATTATTATTATACATTAAATTCTGTTGTTAGTTGGTTCTTGTAAAACTGTAAAACTGGACATATTTATTTCTGTACTGTTGTGGAGAACTGGATCAAAAACATAAGTGAAAAAACATCAAGCGCAGTCAGAAAGATACGACGTTGCTGTTTTATCCAAAGATTAAAGCCGTGGCCCGTGGGAGCTGCCTCCTTGCTCTCTCGCCCACTCTCTCCTCCAACGGGCTCCTTCAAGGCTATCTTACACAGTAAGGCATTGTCTTATCTTCACCTGAAGAGACCTGTGCGGGCTTTCCACCCTCCTTTCCAGCCTCTGAGGGAGTCAGTTCCATGACTTCAAAATCTACTGTACGGGGCATTTGGTCAGACAAGTTTAAACCTAACTGTAGGGGATTTTACATTAAAACCCGTATAATTGTCCAAGCCAATCACCGTTGATTAGTAAAACACCCCTCCAATTCTGTGGTGATGTGTATTGTGAAACAATGTCCAAATTAAACAAATTTATATAAAAAACAATGAGAAGACATCAAACCAACCATACCACAGCATTAGCTAGGCCAGCACAAGTGTTACCAAGAGTGTACTACAAAAAACAGCCAGCTAGCTTCCTAAAGGAACTCCAGCTGTCCATGATCAGGGAAGGAGCGCCTGTTTATAAAGGAAATAAGGGCAACTCTGCCTCTCCAACACCACAGTTCCTGGGAGGACTGAGAGGAGGTGTCGCCTTTCGGAGCTTAATGATGGTACAGGCCGCTCCTGAGATGCTCTCCAGGCTTTTTTTAATAGAAGCATACTATTTATACTTTTTTTATAGTGACAAGCCGCTTGTTTAGTTGCCCTCTTGCCTTGGTTTTCAATGTGTTTTGAGTTGTTTTTCTGTCCTTTGCTGAAAAAAAACAATGGAGTTTCAGATTTTTTAATTTGTGTTGGAGGGGTGAAGATGTTTTGTGAGTACTATGCGTGGAGAAAAGAGCTTATTTGTATGATTTCATTCTTAACTCTGAAAATGTTTTATTCCTTCAGGAAACATCCCACTTCCACAGAGAGAGGAGCGATCTGCCATGCTGAAACATGCTGAGCTCTGATATGAGATGTTGGTTTTGGTGTTTATTGATGTGCATTAAACATTTAGGTCCATTGAAGCTGCCCTGAGTATGACTTTAAATAATTAGGTTTGAGAGGTTTTCCTTCAGTTCTCTGGCCTAAATGATGACTTGCACTTTCACTGAGAACATCTTCATCAGAGAACATCTACAATTACTAGGTTTCATTCAGCAGAAACACAAACTGTTATCGCTAATTGATTTCTGACAAACCAGGAATACGAGGGACTATGCTTTTAGGTTGGACCCAAAACAAACAACAAACATCCAGCTGTGGTACAGAGGTTCACCTAACTTCATGAGGACTTCTGATTCAACAGCATTCCAGAAGGTTCCCTGCTCTGTGTGACGTAGGGATTATCAGGTGGAATTCACCGTCAGCTGATCACTCTCCCACATACCTTTCCTTTCTCCAGCAGGCCTAACGAATGGAAATAGAAACTGACGGAGCTGTTTACTGCAGCCAAAGCACAGAATGCTTTTAATGCTGAGTAATCCATCAATTTATGCACAAATAAAATGAATGAAAATCAGAAAACTTTTTCGATCCTGGAGGAAATTGCTTAAAAACTGACAATGTAAGGGATGGTAGTATATTAGAAAAACAGGACCAAATTGTGGGTTTTGCTGAGTTTTATTGCAGATCCAGTTGATAATTCCTCTGGTGGTTAGAGAGTTGCCCCTGCAATCAGAAGGTTGTGGGTTCTAATCCCAGGACTTCTGGCATAAATATATTCAGTGTAATAAAAATAATCCCTCACTAGTTCATGTGTGTGTATATTCATGGGAATTATGGGAATATTCCAGCCTTCATCTCAACCAGAACTCGTCCAGAATTGGGGTCTCTTCCTTTGGGTCAATGTGCTTTCGGCTCTTTTTGAGGTGCAGGAACCTGAAACTGAGGAACCGGACCATGGGCTCCAGACCTATCAGATTAAAAGACCAGCGAAGTGAACCATTAAAGCTTCTTGTGTTCATTTATGATATGAATTTAGAATTGTGTTTGTGATTTATGATATGAAAACTTAATTTCCTTACAAAAAAGTATTATTTATTTATTTGTTTGGACCGTGTGGAAAAAGGAAACTGAAAGAGTGCAGACACAGGAGAAAAGAAACCTCGCCATTGGGTTTGAAGGGGTGGGGCCAACCCACAGTTTTAAAACAAGGACCACAGAGTTTGAGCTGGACTTGGAGATCAGGAGACCAGAACAACATATCCAACAAAAACATTTTTATACACTTTTACACAAACAGAGGACATCCTTCCTTCAGAGGTGAGTCACACTCTTATCCCAGACTTTACCTTTCAGTAGAAAAAGGAGAAAAAAATATTTTTATGGTGTTTTTTCAGTTTTTTAATCTGCCTTCAGTTCTGTAAAGATCTGAGGGGATCAACTGTTAATATTGTTTTTTTACAAAACAAACTGTGGGAGAAAAATCACTGTAATCAGGAAAACAGATTATTTAAGCCTAAGGGACAAACTTACAGATGTTCAAAATGTCTTGAAAATATGTAGAAATAAATAAGTATTTAGAGTGTATTTAGAAGCTTAAGCGATTATGATGTTTATTATATACTAAAGCCTTGATGTTTAAACAGTGATTATGATGCGCATTGTGTGTTTAGAAGCAGTGCTTTCATTCCCTCCGTCCGTTATTAGTATTAAAGGCTGGGGTGGTGAAGTTTCCAGCTCAGAACAAGAGGGGGGCGCTGTTACTTCTGTCTACTGGGAGGGGCGGGATCCCGCCTTAAAACTGTTTTTTAATTTCTCAATCTGCCTTCAATTCTGTGACGATCCAAGGGGATCAATCGTTCCTAACCTGCTTTTTACAAAAAAAAAACTGGGGGAGAAAAATCACTGTAATCAGGAAAACAGATTAAGCCTAAGCGAGGAACTTACAAAGGTTCAAAATATCTTGAAAATATGTAGAAATAAAAAAGTGATTGGTATTTATTGTGCATTTAGAAGCAACTTTTATGTTTATTTAAAACAGTGATTATGATGTTTATAATATACTAAACCCGTGATTATTTATTATGTTTAAAACAGTGATTATGATGTTTATTGTGTACAAAAGCCATGATTATTTATGTTTAAAACAGTGATTATGATGCGCATTGTGTGTTTAGAAGCAGTGATTCCGTTCCTCCGTCCGTTATTAGTATTAAAGGCTGGGATGGTGAAGTTTCCAGTTCAGAACAGGAGGGGGCGCTGTTACTTCTGTTTACTGGGCGGGGCCCCCCTTAAAATTATTGTTAATTTATCAATGCTCAGTTATCATTAGTTATCAAGCTGACTCCATATAACTATAATAAAAACACTGTTTTAATAAACCAGGACCCCCTGAGTGACGATGATGATGGATCTGACTGTGAAGTTGGTGAGTGGGGAGTGGCGGGTGGTCCACCTCTCCACGAGCTCCACGGTGGGAGACCTGAGGCGTGAGGTGTCCCGGGTGTTCAATGCGTCCGCCTCGCGCGTGCGGCTGAGCACGGACTCAGGGCAGCACGTGCCCGTGGACGCGGAGCAAGCGCCGCTCCAGAGCCTGGGGCTGCACGCGGGCTCCACTGTGATGGTGGTGCTGGAGCCGCGTGAGAACCTGCAGGTGTTCGTGAGGAACGAGAAGGGCCAGGTGAAGACCTATGACGTGTCGGAGGAGGAGACGGTGGCGCAGCTGCAGCAGAAGATCTACAAGAAAGAGTGGACCCCCACCGACCAGCAGCGCCTGGTCTACGGGGGCAGGCAGCTTGAACCGGCAGGCCGGCTCCGGGACTACGGCATCGAAAACGGCAGCACCATAAACATGACGCTCCGGCTCCGGGGAGGGTATTGGGAAACACTCGGGACCGTTCTATCACTCATCACTCACTCCCTTGACCACTAGCCACTACAGTGAACCCCATTACCTCCTTTAAGGTCACCGCCATCTCCTTCAGCAACAAAACGAGCTCAGAAACTACCCTCTCAAACACCCCGCAACCGAGCCTGAGTCATAAAACTACCCTCTCAAAGACCCTAAAACCCAGCCAGTCATAAAACTACCCCCTCAAAGACCCCCCAAACCCAGCCAGAGTCACAAAACTACCCTCTCAAAGACCCCCAAACCCAGCCTGAGTCATTAAACTACCCTCTCAAAGACCCTAAAACACAGCCAGTCATAAAACTACCCTCTCAAAGACCCCGCAACCCAGCCTGAGTCATAAAACTACCCTCTCAAAGACCCCCAAACCCAGCCAGTCATAAAACTACCCTCTCAAAGACCCCGCAACCCAGCCTGAGTCATAAAACTACCCTTTCAAAGACCCTGCAACCCAGCCTGAGTCATAAAACTACCCTCTCAAAGACCCCGCAACTCAGCCTGAGTCATAAAACCACCCTCTCAAAGACCCCGCAACCCAGCCTGAGTCAAAATAAAAAACTACCCTCTCAAAGACCATGCAAACCAGCCAGTCATAAAACGACCCTCTCAAAGACCCTAAAACCCAACCAGTCATAAAACTACCCTCTCAAAGACCCTAAAACCCAGCCTGAGTCATAAAATTATCCTCTCAAAGACCCAGAAACCCATAAATATAATACAGCTTTTCCTATTTCAAAATTAATTTGTATCATTTACACATGCAGAGAAAACTGCTTAATTTTCTACCTTGATAGTCAGCAGCCAAGCTAGATGTAGCTACAAGGCTAACAACAAAAAGTTTATATCCCAAAAATACATTATTCCCAACAAAATTAGCTAGCTTTACTCTCACATTCCCCTCTGAAAGGTCCAAAAGTTATACCTTCTATTTCAAAATGTTCTTTTGCACATTTTCTAACTTGCTAGTTAGCAGGCAAGATAGCTGTATATTTTTTGAGAGGCAGGCATTAAAAAAGTAATACACATAAAAAACGACCCCAAATCTAAAAAGCATCATTTTAGCAAGATAACTTTAGAGCCGTTATGATGTACCTTTGATTCACTGTAGCTAATGCCTCTGTGATAACAACTTTTGACAAAAGATTGACAGGATGGTTTAGAATCGGCACTTGTTTCAAGTTTGTTTTTGTTATCGCCAGCGAAAACTGCGCCTTCAGTGCCAGACTGTTACTGTTTGTTCTGTTTAGGCTAACTCTGCCACTGTTAGCTAACGCTAGCTCACTGAAAACTGAAGTATTTGGTCTGGGACAGATTTATTATGTCATTCCATAAATTGTTGCTTTTCTTTTGTTTTTATTCTGGAATAATAAATCTTTATATATTTACTGAAAGGCTAAACTGCACTTTTTTTGTGTACTATAATAATGCACACAATATAATATGAAAATGTAATAATTCAAATAAATTATTCATTTTTTATTAAAACATATTTTAGTGTCTTACCATCTACAAACATGAAGTGCATCCTGCTGTTCAATGCTACATTCAGACTGAACAGGCAACTGTGGCACAGAGCATTAGCATTAGCATTAGCCAACGTTATTTCTCCTGGTCCAAAAGTGATTAGATGGCCAGGAAACACATTTGTGAATCAAAACTGACCAGTCGTCCAGCACAGACGACATAAATTCTAGATTAGAAGGCAGTGGTTCATAGAAGGCCCCGATTGAGCGCACAGTCTTTTAAAGGCACAAACTGGATTCGAGCTCCTGGCGTTCACTTCCGGACAGAGGCGAGGTAGGCGTACCAGAACAGGGCGACCAGGTTGGCGAACAGCACCCGGAACTGCAACGACAGAGAAAAAGAGCGTTTAGGGAAAAACAACAATAGAGACACAAACTAACAGCTGGGAAGTGATGAAGCTCCAGCTCGACTGTCTGTCTGGGCTGAAGATAGTATCTACGACTATAACAGATTTATCTTTAACTCTGTGAGAAACGTGAAGGAGATCCTAACAAGTTCTCTGGGTTCGGTTCTCACCACACGGATAAAGAACGCAGAGAAAACACTCAACACTCAAACAAGACTAGAAATAATAAAAGAGCACAATAACAAAAGCGGCTCTGACAGAAAAACTCTCCGGTTCGAATCCATGGATGCGGTTTTGGGACGACAGGCCAGAAACTGTGGAGAGAAATGAGTCAGAAACTCTGTCACCGGACTGAGATACACTGGAACACCAGAACCTGATACAACTTCAGTACCAGCACAGTA
>JBBPDC010010838.1:0-13474 GCA_037974485.1 Hemigrammopetersius urotaenia | reverse complement strand
ATATATATATATATATCGGAATATCGGATTTTAAAACCAACAAATATTTGTATCGGTATCGGCCTTCAAAATCCTTTGTCGGTCGGACTCTAGTATATACATGACTGTGTGAGAGTGGGTGGGATGTGTGTATATACCATTCTCCTGACGCATAAAAAGGGGGCGTCTGTAGGACCGACAAACTGGTCCTGATTTTCTCTGTTTCTCTGTTAATTTAGGCTATGTTGAGTAAAGCGGAAAAATCCAATTACGATTTTTACTATTTTTCCACCCTCAATGAAGATTCTCCTCCAAAATAGAATATAAGACAGGTAAAGAGAATAACACCGTTTATAAATGATGGTTTCATTTATTAAAGGGAGAAGAGTATAACACCGATTATCATTCATGAGTCTAGACCAGGGGTCACCAACCTGTTTGAGACTGAGAGACTTCACTGGTACTGAGTCATTCGAAGGGCTACCGGGTTGGTCCACTAGAACAGAGTTTACCTAAACTTATCTAAACTTCATGTAAGTTTTTTCAGATATAGTTGTTTTCTATATAAATGCAAATGTGATTAAAGAAGAATAGCATTAGGATGTTAGACGCTGAGAGTTGTGCTGTTTTTAAAGGTCCGTGGGCTACTCGTGGTTCTTGGGGGTACCCTGTCGGTGACCCCTGGTTTAGACTAATTGATCCTAATTATCAAATCAATCTGATCAATTGGATTTTTTCCACATGGCAAGCTTGATCTACTTAGTTCTAGCAACAAAAATGAATTCTCAGCTCTTCAGTTTAAGCAAAACCAGGTGCATACTTGACCTTTCAGTTTACTTGGTGCTCCATGTAAGCGACGTAACAATCAGAGATTATTCCATCCACAGTACAGTGCTTTTACTGACTTGGCATATAATTCAGAACTTAGTTGAAGAATCTTAGGTGTGTTGATAAATTGAGTATATGACTATGGCTTCTCGGGTTATTAGATTTTAGACCCAGAACTCTCTGTTTTATAAGCAAATAGTATGAACAATTCCTCACAATTACGTTTAATTACGAATGTAACCTTTTTAGAAAAACAAACAGAGAGGAAATATCGCATTTTGGTTATTAGGTTAATGTTAGGGTTAGGTAGTCACATGGCTGTGTGTGTGTGTGTGTGTGTGTGTGTGTGTACCTGTGTAACAGGTGTGGCGAGCATAGCTTTATGTGTGTGTGTGTGTGTGTTTAGTTTTCTAATAGGAGAAAAAATACAGGCTGTGCCCTTTTGTTTATATAGCAGTACTTTAAAAATAATACTTTTATTTTAAATACTTTTGAATTAAATCTTTAATTTTGTGTATAACCATGCGATGAATCACAGATTAATCACGATTAAAATCTTAATCGTTTCCCAGCATTAACATATGTAATTATGTATATATATATATGTGTGTGTGTGTGTGTGTGTGTGTGTGTGTGTGTGTGTGTGTGTGTGTGTGTGTATTTGTGTGTGCCATGTGGCCAATTCAATTTAGTTGCCATGACATTCAGTTCAGTATCAACATGATCACGGAGACACAGCCACACACACCTCTTTACTAAGAGCCTGGTCTCATTGTTCTTGTGCTTGGCAGGTACAGCGTCTGCAGGAGTGAGTGAGAGAGAGTCGAACTCTCACATGTGTAATTGCATAATTTGTCTCCACGTGTTGAGGGGTGGAGATCGTGCTTTCTGAACACACACACCCTCACGCGCGCACGCGCGCCCGCACATGCTGGGATGGTCCTGCGGCTGTCGGAGGGAAACTTTGGAGGCTGATGGAAAGATGCAGAAGCCGCTGAATCGATCCGATGAGAGAAAAGGTCAGTGTCTGTGAATCTGGGGCGAATTCCTGGAGCCGCGGCAGCCCGATGAGGATCACACGCTCCGTTAGAGCACCCGGCTGCCTCACACACACTCACACACACAAGGTAGGAACTTCGTGTTCTCAACTTTTATCGTTACCATCAATCTTGCGAAACCAGGAGTTATAAAAGCTCCTGCAGTCTCACTCCATAGTTTCTTTGGAGAAGAAACTTTGTGTGACTTAGTTAAGCTCATTTACATATTTGCACATTTCATGATCAGCCTGAAGCACTGCTGTGTGTGCATAGCGTGCCGCTGGTTGTGCAGGTTTATGCTCGAGATTATTTGATTATGGCACCGATAGCCAGTGAGCTAATGATTAACTTTATCAAGGGTCCTCATCCTCTTTTCCAAGTAGCTATCTGCTACAAGGCTGAAGGCACGTGCAGCCCTTTTAGTGAACAGCGGCGCCTCGAAAAGGCTCGGAACGTGATGCCAGATGCCTAATCAGTCGCATTAATGACATACATGTTTGATTTACTCTATTCATTTATCCATGTCTTACTAAATGTAGGGCATTTCATGAAGCTGTGGGTAGTTTAGGTCCACAGAGTAAAAATACACGCTAGAATCTGTCTGCGGTGGGTTCTAGCACAGAAGCCATTCATTTGGAGCAAAGTGCTGTTGTAGATTTTTACTCTCTGGACCCAAATCACATTTACATTTACGCTTTTATCCAAAGCGACTTCCATTCCCTACCTACAGGGGGCAGTCTCTCCCTGGAGCAACTGGGGGTTAAGGGTCTTGCTCGGGGACCCAGTGGTGGTGCTGAAGGTAGGATTCAAACCCATGACCTCTTGGTCTGGGGGCAAGTCTCCTACCCACTGAGGGAACTCCACCTCTGACAAGTGGCCCACCACAGTCCCACTGCAAGTCCTTGCATGTGACCAGGTTCAGGATTTTGGAGTGGGGTTGGGGGGGGGGGGGGGTGGTTGTTAGACATACATGTTACATTCCTTAAAACCGCTCAAGCATAAGAAATAGTGGGTTCACCAGTTCGTGTGGCCCGAAGTATAGTTAAAGGTGAAGGTTTCTCAGTGTGGGAGTTGTGGGCAGGGTGTCCAAACAGTATTATAGTATTATTAACGTTTCTGACGATTCACTGTACACTAAATATTTACTTTTTTTTTTAGATTAGAAGTGACCTTTTTACTGCAAATAACCGTATCTAACTACTGAATCACACAACACATCTTTTTTTCTGCAAAAATAGCAAAAATAGGACGATAAATAGATAAACCTATCGTAAGCCAGACTGCTTTCTTTTTTTAGAACATCTTTGAAAATTATTGACCAATTGCTGAACATTAGCTAGAAAACGATAGGAAAAAACGAGTGAGTGCTCAATGTGTAGATTACGCCCCAAAACTTGAATATATAAATGAGTTATAACCTAATTATAGCTTAGAACAGTTAGGGAATTGTGGATATATATATATGGTTGATATTAGTAGTATTACTCCTGATTAATTCAGGTCAGCAGTCTTTAAAGTCTGAGGGTTTATGACGCTTAATTGTATTATGTATTATAACTTCTGACTACATTTGTCTAGGTAATGTATACTGGGGTACTTTCACCGTTTCCCCGTGTTTTTCTTCAGTGTGCTAAAGGTTTGTAGCCTTCAGGAGTGTTCGGGGGTGAGATTTGGAACTCGTGTCATCCGCAGAAGTCCGTCCTTTATCTGCGAGGACGAATCATTTGCATTGATTATCAATGTGTTTTCTTGCGTACGCTTGCAGTGGAGCAAAAGTGGGTCGGTAATGGGAAACTGTGGCCCACTGAAAATGTTTTTCCAAGAAGAGCATGTTAAAGCATGCCTCAGCTTTTCAGCTGGGTGAAGGGGGTCAGGGAGGCAGACTGCAGGCCCCTGAGTTAATCTGGTAACTCCTGAGTTAGCACGGCCCCCGGGATCGTAAACACCTCGTGTGTCATGAGCAGAAAATGCCACCCTGCTCCGGCCGGCTGTGAATCATTAGTGTACAGGGCCCCGGGTCCTGAGATATGTGCGGTGCGTGCGGGACCCCGTGTCTTAAGAAAATGTCCTGTCTTCAGTTTGTAACTCGCCAAGGCTGCAGGTTCGGCCTAAGCTGCTGTTTGTTAGTAAGTTTAACCGGCCTTGTTACTCATTTATTTTTTTGGCTGTAGTTTTGTGCACAGGTCCTCGCGTCCGCAGTGGGAACTCCGTGAACGGCGCATGTGGTAGAGGCAAGGTGTGAGAAGCGTGCATGTGTGCGGGACCTGTTACTAAAGCCAAGGAATAAGCGGAGGTGGATGCAGCTTCCATGGCTCAGGAACGGAAGAAGCAGGCAGGAGTGCGTCCTCCAGACGGAGGCTGGGGATGGATGATTGTGGCCGGCTGTTTTGTGGTCACCGTCTGTACTCGGGCCGTCACAAGGTAAGCCTTTTTTCGGGCCTCGTTCATGTATCTTCCCACGTTGGACTCCTGGATTCTATAGGTAGAACGTCCACACATTCTACAGCGATAACATAATACAGGTCTTTGTAGCAGCCTTTGCCGTAGCATCAGCATAGGAGGTAGCAATTTGCAACCGGAACCCTCTTACAAATCATGGAGTTGTTTGTTCTGTGCTGTGAGCACCGCGACTAATGACAGGCGTTTCTGTGGGTGTTTTGACGAAGCAGTGAATTCATGAACATTGATGAAAATGTATGCAGTTATTTCACAGGCCAACCATTAACCATTAACCATAGAAGGCCTTTGGCGAGGGGTGGGCAATGTATTTGCGATATACATCATAATTAGCTTTTTTGAGTGGACAGATATCATCGGTACTTACTACTGAATAAACATCACTAAATACATGTATGTATGTGTAGATGTATATGTGTGTGTGTGTGTGTGTGTGGGTGTGTGTGTATGATGCAGCATGTCTTGAAATATTGCGATGTTTTATTGTTTTATTCACATATAATTAAATATAAATATAAATATAAAGTCTGTCCACATGCAGCTACTGGACCTTTCCTGTTCAGGCTCAGTGCCTGTTCATCATATTGTGACATTATGTTCGAAATGTTGACCTGGAAATATTCCAAGTCTTGAAAAGAGGTCATGCCAGAGCACTATATTTAGATCAGTCCGAACCGAGAATTACTGTAAATAAATCCACTGGTGTGCACTAAGCGACAACAGGTATCTCAGTGTTTATGTCACAGTCCTCCAGGTCAGGTTTCGCCGGTAAACAAGTTTTCGAACAAGGGGTCCTTTTTACGAGGCTCCTAATGACTGCCACCGCTTTCACATGAGGAGCAGGAGAGTCGGTAATTCTATACATACGAATAATTGCTATGTGCTGCTCCGCCGTTCATCAGCAGGGACTCTGAGGCAGCATTACCTATGTGTTCTCTCCAGCCTATGCTATTGCGCCTGTCGTGATTTTATCAGGAGCTTGTACTGAAAATGTCTGTCCTTTAAACTTGTGAAGGAACTGACTGCGTTTCCTCCCTACAGGCATTTTTACAATTAAAACTTCAGTTTAAAAGAAGGAGTGTCAGAGAACCAGAGAAACACGTGAGTGCAGGCAGTTTGGTGAAAAGAAAACAGCTGCGCAATGCTATTGCTCACCTTTGGAGATCCTTTAAACACTGTCCAACCAGACCTTTAGTGCACACATCTTGACTTCTGTGGAGATACGTGGCCATAAACAACTTGCACAACAACAAATGCTGATTAGAGCTCATTAGCAGTGAAGGAACAGCCAGATGCCTTCGCAGCGCTCCGTTTTTTTCTTTTGTCTTATTTTCCTTCAGTGTCGTGTGCACAGCTGGGCGTGGTTCAGTGCCTGAAGAGCTGTTTGAACTCGTTGGCCCTAACCTTACTAACCTGTTAGGTTCATTTTGACAGCAGACTGAAGGACACATGTGTCTCTGATGGCTCTTTGCCAGCTTTGCGTGTGTGTTCTCTCCGCAGTTATTGCGTATGTGAGTCACTGGCTGTCATTTTCCCTCAGAGTGTTTTGACCCCGCTCTCATGCCTGGTGCTTTCTCTGTGTTTGTTCAGGTGCAGACAGGCTGGACTAAGCCTTGTGCCTTATTACCCCTTTCACAACCCCCCACCCACCCATAAGCTCCACGGGGCCTTTCTCTTGTCTGGCTAGTCGGCAATAACGTCTGAACCGAAAGGCAAAATGTCTCCATTTACAGTAAACCTCGTGATATATTAACACGGCTAAAGGCCGAAATGCTTTATTCATGCTTAGGCTTTATTTAGTTATGTAGTTATGGGTTTTTTAATCCATTTTTGCCTTTATTCCGATAAGGGAACAGTCAGTTTGCATTGGACACGAAAAAAGCCGGCGTGCCTTAAAACAGAAGTTACGCCACAGATCCGCTCCACTGAAAAACAGTGATATAACTCAACTTAAGCTGAAACACACCCGTGACTAAGTCACTTACCTGTCCTAACACAGTTGTAAAATCATAAAAACACAACAAAGCCACAGAAGAAGGAAAACTCCCTCACTCACATGCATGGCCTAGTTTGGCCGTGCAGTCCGTAAACACGAGGCTAAAGTCAGATAGCTGTGGGAGTGCGAGCGAGCGTTGTAATCTCGAAACGTTGTATGTTGAGACTGTTGCAAGGACCCCCTGGACACAGTGTACGGTGCACCTGTCCAGTGTGCCCTGCCACACTACAAAAACGATCCGACAGTGAATAAAGGGACATCGTGAAGAGATCAGGATGGAATGCCACTTTCCTCCGAACCTCAGACGTCTTTCAGAGTCTTATTCGTTTTGGTGGCACGCAGAGTGCTGACACGATTTTGATGGTCGTATTGTATATTGTGTATATAGTATGAAGACGAGAGAAGCGCTTGTGGTGTGCTGAGCTTTATACCGTTAACAATAATGCACTTACAGAAATCTCTTTCATCTTTTTCAGATGCATCTCCATCTTCTTTGTCGAATTTCAGATGCATTTTGCACACGATTACTCCGGAACGGCTTGGATCCATTCGTTAGTGGACTGCACCACCATGCTCTGTGGTACGTCATTTTAGCGTTTTTTTACAAAGATAACCTAAAACCCTTGGAAGCCCCAGCTCAAATTTGAGATATCGTATATGCTGCCTGCTTTTGACGCTGAGCATTCGCGGAGCATCTTGATCTACTAGCTGAGTTTCGCCTGTAAAGGAGCTTGTCGTGTTTTTTCACTCTTATCTGCCTAATCATTTAGAAGTGCTTGTCCTCCGTTTGCATCTAAGTGCTTTGTCACCTCAGCATAAAGTGTCTTTGGCATTTTTTTAACCATTTATGTGTGTAAGATAAAAGCAATGCTATAAAAATCATCTGAATTGAGATGCTGCGTCTATTTTCGCCCCTGGTCTTTACTATGATAAATTGCACAGTTTGGTCAAAGGAGCGGAGCATTTTTCCTGGTCGTGACATCCTGGTTTGAACGAGGCACTCTGAAGAGCTCAGTTCTGTAGGAGGCTCGACCCCCTGTCTCGCGAAAGTCAACAACACACCGCGAACATCTTGAGAGGACATGCCAGTGTCACAACAGCTGAAAACAGCAGGCCTATTTGTTTATTCCCTACTAGCTGCTATCTGCTGTCACGAAAGCTAGAATTTCAGAGGATGTCTTGCATGACCCAGGAAAAGCCATTTTGGGGTTGTGTCTGCTGTAAGAGATTTTTAAACCCATGACTTAAGCAATGCTATTGATTTTACATAACATCTTCCAATACTGCAGTGGCTGATGTGACTTTCTTATCGCTGGACTGATACCAAACTTAAAACTGGCCTCTGCGGTTCAAAGACCTGTCAGTCTTGCAGTATATTTTGGTGCAATAAGACAATCTAATGTCATAGTACACCTCGAGTCACTTGCAATGAATGTCAAAAGCAAACGTATTGTTGCACATTATTTTCGGCACCTTATTTTGTGCCCTGTGTTTGAATGACAGCTCCGCTGGGGAGCCTGATTGGAAACCAGCTGTCGTGTCGTGTGGCAGTGATACTGGGAGGAGTTCTGGCCTCTATTGGCTTGGTGCTCAGCTCCTTTGCCACCAGTCTGGAGTATCTCTACCTCACTCTGGGGGTGTTAACAGGTAATACACCTTCCACTAACACGCGTTTTATAAAGAAATAGCCCATATGTCCCTTCATTTAGTCTTAGCACACTTAAAAATGGACTCTCTGTCCCACAGTATTCACACGACCCTGACTGAAAACATTGTAGTCTGAAATAAATAAATAAAAGTACACTTTAAATCAAATAAAAGGAGTATAAAGCTTCTCAGTTTTGGGGTGTGTTTTTTTTTGGAGCAGTGGAACTTTTAAAGTGAAATCTTAATTTTTAAGATGAATTTTCATGGACACTTTTCAGTTTCAGTGTAAGAATAAGATGTTTCAAAAGTTCATTTGCATAAACATCTGTTTTCGTCCGTATTCATTCATTCCACTGCGGAGGACCAAAAAATAGACATGACTGTGTGTGTGACCCAATTTCATACATAAATAAAAACAAATATTTGAAATGTTAATTTTTATTTATTTATTCTTCATTTTTTGCTGCATTTCTTTATCCAGTCCATACTAACTAGTGAACACTAACAAAATAAAGTGATCTGTTGCTCCAAGGTGCAATGCAGGGTGGTCCAGAAGCAGCCAAACTGTAGGTTGACTGTATGGGTGTGCTTCCTCCTGGTTAAGCATAGGCAGAATTCAGCTTCTGTGTTGAATAAATAACTCCAGAAGTAACGTTAGAGAGCGATTGCTCCATATCACAGTGCTCCAACAGTATGCTACATCAGCCACATGTATGCTACATGTAGCTACCTTGCACTCCAGGGGAATGCATAGTTAAATGAAGACATGAATTCATGCTAAAGCACTGAACAGCATGAACATGTGGATGCTATATGTGTGCAGTAGCAGTGTTTACTGTTGTTCAGTCTGGCTTTTACCCTTTTTGACATATTATGCAAAACTCACTATCGTTGTAAAGGGTCTATGGTTGATACAAAACGTGTTCATGAAGTTCACCAGCTTTATTACTGACAGTTTCGGTCCCTTTCGAAACGAGCCGTTTCAGGGATCTGTCCCTTTCATGCAAATAAGCTGTTGCTGGCCACGCCCCACCCATCCCATGCTAACACCGCGCCTTTAAATTGTGGATTTTACACATTAGCATCTCCTTATCACCAGTGAAAGTGTTTCTTTCTTTCTTTCTTTCTTTCCATCTATTCATTCTGTAACAGTGGTTCTAGCCTGTATGGTGACCAGGCTGAAGGAAGGAAGGGAGGGGAAAAAAAGAGTGACGGATGCACTAGATGGACAAAAGTATTGGGACACTGTGCACTACTACACTTGTGAGAAAGGCTGAAAACAAGAGGCGCTATCCAGCTCTATATGTTTGACCCCGAGTCAGACCCAGAGCGAGAGGAACACAACACTCCGTGTGAGACTTGCCTCTGCCTGTAGCCACAGCGCTCTGTGTCTTATATGTGTCCGTAAAACCAGCAGACGAAAATGGCAGATCTTCAACTAATCTAGTGGGTGGGGCTCGACAGATGAGGGGGTGTTCTATGCAGATTTCTTTAGTGTGACGTCATAAAAAGGGAGCAATCCCAAGGGCTCATTCTGAAAGAGACTGAAACTGTCAGTAATAAAGCTGGTGAGATCTCTTCATGTGATTTTGTGCAAAGAACCGAATGAACATGTTTTGTATAGCCCATAATATGTCCCCTTTAATGGCTTGCATAAAACAGCTGTCTGTGTGTCTGAGTCATATATGAGCCATTGATTTTTGTAATATTCATGTCTTTTTTATATTCAAGACTTTTTTTATTTAGCTCTTTGAAAGCCATTGATGTTCCCAATCAAGGGAGATTTTGTTGTATTTACCGACCAGCCTATAAGACTCCATATCTTAAAAAGGGGAAAAAAATTGTTTATTTAATTGTTTTGCAATTTTTTGCAAATGTGATTGACTTTATGTAGTTTTGACAAGACATAAACGGTTTATTATTTAATATATTCTGTTAGAGCTAGCACTAATGACTCCCATTTCTATGGGCGAAGTGTATATTTCAGGCCGATTAAGCTGCGTTTTAAAGAAAGTTCAGAGGAAGCTGTAAAAGGTCCATTTGAGTCTCAGGAGAGTGTCTTTATAGAAAGTGATCTCACAGTTAAGGACATGGTTTGGTTTGGACAAGTTTCAAGTGCAAATTTAGTTTCTTTAGTTTAGGTACAACGCTAATGTTGCTAACAAAGAACTCGGTGTTCACCTTAATTATTTTCCGCAAACAGCCCCAGCTGTAGTCGCACCAATCATGAAAAAAGACCCACGATCAACATCAAAGACCAGGATCTCTTCTGCACTGTTCTGATTCTTCGACATCTTTCTGCAGCATTTGATAATGCCATCCATCAGATCCTCTTGGCTTCTCACACCAAACGTGGAATTACTGGTTCTTCTTGGTAGTGGATTGTGGGGGACCTTGGGGGTCACAGTTACCAAGTATCATGGAAGTATCTAAGTCTATCCCACAAAGACTTACCACTGTTATTCCCATTGCTTGCCCCCTTCACTTTTCCATATACATTTCCTATCGTGATAGTGCTTTTCCTACCACTGCTATGCTGACGACACTCAACTCATCTTCTCTTTTCCTCCCGATGACTCGGATCTCAGCCTGGATCTCTGCCCCTCCTGGAAGACAGCACATTTCCTGAAGATAAATACCAGCAAAACAGAGCTCCTTTACATTCCAGGGGATGCATCCCCAATACCTGGTCATCACTTTTGAAATGTTGTCATGACAACCAACTCAAAAGTACCAAACCTCAGTGTTCTCTTAGATGAAGAGTTTTCACTTTCATCTCACATTTAGAATTTTATCATTTATAATTTTTCCAGAACTTGCAGCTACCTTCTTTCTGAGATCGGGAGAATCCGACCATTCCTCACCACTGACACCACTCAGCTGGGTTTCAATACACCAAAATCACTCCACACAGTTCGGTAGCCTAGTGGTTAAGGCATCCGCCCTGCGACCAGAAAGTCCGGGTTCGATCCCCAAGACCGCTAGGCACCACTGAGGTACCCTGAGCAAGGTACCGTCCCACACACTGCTCCCCGGCGCCTTGTTCCTGCTGCCACCTGCTTCACTTGGTGAATGGGTTAAATGCAGAGGAAGTGTTTCGTGCTGCTCACACTGTGTGCTGCGGTGTGTTCACGTATGACCAATGGTCACTTTCACTTACCTGCGAATCCTTCGCTGGCTTTGTGTGGCTGCTCACGTCAGATTTAAAACTCTTTAAACTGGCCTGCAAAGCCAACACTGATCAGACCATGGGACACAGATCACCCTCTTAGAACGTCAAGCACATGCCGACTTGACCCACCTTTTCTCAAAGGTCGAAGACATGCATCAAAACTTTTCTCACCTTTGGACCAAACTTGCATTTGACTGTCAGAACTGCTGAGACCCAACTTCTTCACTGAGTATTTAGGAAAACAGCTACAATTAACTAACACAAACGTCACATAATTAAAAAAAAATCTAATAAAAACAAACAACTATGTTTTGCCTGGGTGATCTAAGAGGGTCCTGGTGGACCTTAACTCCATATCTGGTAGAATCTTAATGTTAAACCTAGGCTTACTATTGTGAGGGACATGTTTTCTTGTGGCCTACAAAGCACATGTTTGTCAACTCTGGAGAAGAGAATCTGCCAAATGCTGTAAAAATTGAACATAATTTAAATTCCACATCATATTGGTCACTCCCCAGTCCATGTATAGAAACAAAGCTGCAAAAACAGCCGATTTAAAACCAACATATTTTTGCAGCCTACATGCGTTTAGCTTTGAACGTTCACACTGAAGTTAAAACATTCACACAGAGGGCTTCAGCCCAAACTGCTTGTTGAACGAAGCATGACTGTTACGCTTCGGTCAGTGGCCGGTAGGGGCCACTGCTTTTTAGTTAGTTTTGGGGACTTTTATTTTGATGTTAATGTCTGTTTAGTTCATGCATCACGTGTTTTGGCTTTCCCCTGTTTGGGTTTGGTTCTTCATTATGTTTTATATTTAAGTTCAGTTCATGTGGAACCCTGTTATCGGTCCATCACCCGTCTCCACCCTTTCTACCTTCTGTTTATGTTCCTGTTGAATAAAAGGCGAGAAACAAAGATGGAAGCCTGCCCTTGTCCGCCTTGGGAAAAAAAAAACCGTCGCCATGACAATGACACAGGATGAAACAGGACAAAGGATGGTTTACGTACATCACCCTTGATGACACAGTAAAGCACAGAGCCTGTTTAATTGTATGGGAGAAATAGAAGTTCAAACTGACCGTTTTAGTGCTCAAAATGACGTCGCAAAGAGACTTCACCGAAGAATGTAGAATATGGACCTTTTTCGAAGTTGTATGTGCTCGAAGCTTCATGTTACCTGGTAGTGAATGTGCAAGAAATGACATTGTAACCAGAAAGATGTTTCTTTTCTCTGCAGGGATGGGCTTTGCTCTCTGTTACACCCCGGCCATCGCTATGGTCGGAGTTTATTTCTGCGAGAGGAAGTCACTGGCCTACGGCATCGCCATGTCTGGCAGTGGCATCGGAACCTTCATCCTGGCCCCTGTGGTGCAGATGCTCATTGAGCACTACTCATGGCGAGGGGCCCTCCTTATCCTGGGAGGCCTGGTGTCAAACCTGTGTGTGTGTGGAGCTCTGTTGCGGCCCCTCACTCTGAAAGAAGAGGAAGCCTGCCCTCTGCCTGTGGACTCTGAGTGTGGATACAGCACTAAGCCTCTGGTAGCCATCAGCCCTGCAGAGGAGAAGCAGCTTGTTGGCAACGAGAAGCAGAGAGACAGCAAGCAGCGCTGCCTGCTTTCAATGCACGAGTACCATTTCCTGCTCATGCCCAACTTTCTGGTGCTGGCAGGCTCCTTTCTGTTCCTGGCCAGTGGCTGCAGCCTGCCATTCGTTTACCTGGTGCCCTATGCGCTGGACGTGGGGGTCAGTCACCACCACGCCGCCTTTCTGATGTCCATATTAGGGGTCATCGACATAGTCGGCAACATCACGTTCGGCTGGCTCACTGACAGAAGGTAAGCTCCTCGGATACTAGTATAGACAGATATTAATGGAGGATTTAAATGTACTATTTAAAAAGTACACCTTAAGTAAAAAGTAAAAAAAGTACACTTTGTATTCTTGGGTATATAATTCTGGCAAAAACCTTTAAAACTTGCGTCTAATCTTGGATTTTTCATCCCTGTACACGTTTGATCAAAGGTGTTCTATAAATGCTGTTAGTCTTTTTCCTTTATAAAGTGTCCAGGATGCTTTACAGTGTAGAATTGACCAAACTTCAAACTTTCGTTAAAGTAAAACATTATTTTCGTTCTCTTAACGTACTATTAGAAGTCCAGTTAACTCCGTATACGAAGGCAGCTTGTGAACTACGTGTGACAGTTAAAGATTATATTCTCTGGAGAGCTCAGCAGATCAGTGAGGGCTTTGGTTTATTAACACTAAACAAACAACTAGGGGCTGCACGATATCAGGAAAACATGCGATATGCGATAATGTAGTTGAGTGTTGCCATGGCGATATCACATGCGATAA
>JBBPDC010010784.1:0-13476 GCA_037974485.1 Hemigrammopetersius urotaenia | reverse complement strand
TAGTATAGTTTATGCACAAAATGTGATCACAGAATTCGTAGTTCACCCACCTCTTATTTTACCACTACACCCCTGATCACTCCGTTCTGTACGGGGATATGGTACACAGGTGGATTCTGGCATGGTTCAGCTGGACACGGTACACATGTAGTGTGATCACTAACCGTGCCCCAACATGGCTCTCACTGTACGTTCACACCAGGAGAGACCAAAGCGAACACGTCGCCAAGGTCGTTGAAGAAGCTTCGTTGTTGAATTTGCTTCGTTGTTGAATTTGCTTTATACACTTGGTTCGCTCATTTGAATGTTTGATTTAGCCTGTTACCGTGGGGCGTTGGTAAATCTATATATTAGAATTGGTGGGGGGGCCCTCGCGAACATTTTGCCCAGGGGCCCACACAACCCATAATCCGTCCCTGAACTGATGATGTAACTGATAAGGATGGGCTGTGACACAAACGGAGCGGGGAGATAAACAAGGGGGAAGGGAACGAAGGGAGGAAGGGAGGAACGAAGGGGAATTGGAATACAGGAAGGAATGGACAGAATGGAGGGGAGGATCAATACTCAGGGGAAACGGAGCGGTGTCTGGAGGGGGAAGGCGAGGCGACCGTGACAAGTTTCACATGAATATCTGGCTCACAACTATGACTGAACAATCAGGGTTAATATGTTCCTTCTTGAGGATGTAAAGAAGCTGGCTATGCTTTTTGAAGTACATGGTGGTGATGTTTAGTGTTTTTTTAAGACATCATATTCTTATTTATATAATCCAATTTGCCCTTATAACAATACAGAGTTTTAGATTTCATCTGGTCTGTTTTCATTTATTAAATGGTAGCATGTAATCGTGTACTCTTTGAACTTCACCTGTTTTGACTGTCTGAACACAGCCAGAAGATGAGGTTCATTCTTATTTTGTTTCACATCTACCTACATTTGCATTCTATGTTTTTTTTTTTTACTTACCTGACATTTAGCCTCTCTCTGTACAGTTTCAGTGCAGCTGAGCAGCTGAGGTCAACTGTTTTGACCCGCTTTGAAACCGGGTAGTCTGCTTTCCCACCACACACCTCAACTCTGGCACCGAAGCTCCACTACTCGCAGCCGCCCACGGGTTCTCCAGACAGCTGACCAGACAGCTCAGCTGGTTTCCTCTGTGAGGTAAAGCGAGAGAGAGGGCGAGCACGTTCAGAGCTTACTGACTTGATGTGAAGAGTGGACAGCGTCTTCTCTTTTGGACGAGCAGGAGGAAGAGCTGACCAAACATGGGAAGATGAGGGTGACTGACCGCACACGGAGACTCTCTTAAGCCAGAACCAGCCTCTGAAGGGGGCGCGAGGGCTTCACCACCTTTCCCAGACGAGTGCAATGTCCACCATGGCTATCCCGGTCATGGCACCCTGTCTGCTGGCTGGGAGGATGTCCCCGAGGGCAAGGAGCTGGGTGCTCCGACTGGGCTTGTTGAAAGTCCTTAATCAACTCCTGGCTGAGGACGTCCTCAGACGAATCCCAACTCCTCTCCTCGAGACCATTTCCTTCCCAGTCTACTAAGTATTGTAGATGGCCTCATCCCCCCCTGGGAGTCACACACGGTAGGCCCCCCTCCTCGGGGGGCGTCGGAGCGACCTCTTGAGCGACCTGAGTAGAGAGACATGGATCACAGGAGAAATGTTAGCAGGGGAGGAACAAGTTTAAATGAAACAGGGTTTACTTGCTTTTCAATAACAAAGGGACCTTTATATTTCAGGGATAGTTTTTTGCTGGGGAGGTTTAACGCAAATCCCAAGTTGAAAGCCTTGTGCCTCCCTTCTTCTCTGGTCGGCTTGACTCTGGTACCGCCTCACTGCTTGAGTGATGAGGTGCCCAGCTGCATGGGCTCCTGAGCCTCCTCCGTCTGGCCTGAGGTAGCCTGGGCCTTAGGGTTCGACCGTGGGCTTCAACTTCCCCCGCAGGTGTTGATCCAGCCGGATCGCCATGGTGATTAGTTGGTCCAGGGCGAGTCTGGGGCATTCGCCCTGTGATCAGGAAGTAGCTGGTTTGATTCCTAAAACTGCTAGGCACCTCTGAGGTACTCTGAGCAAGGTACTGTCTTCACACTCTGCTCCCCGGGCGATGTGTTCGTAGCTGCCCACTGCTTCACTTGGTGAATGGGTTAAATGCAGAGGAAATATTTAGTGCTGTTCACACTGTGTGCTGTGGTGTGTTCATGTATGACAGAATGGTCACTTTCACTTTCAGCTCTCGGTTGAGCCCCTGTCAATACAGTCAGATCCCCTTGCCTCCAGAGGGCGGCGGCCTAGTCTTGAGCACGTCCCGTGAGCCGCTGGATTACCATTGATGTCTTTTGTGGAGAAGACATCTGCAGATATTCTGCAACATATAGATCACAAGCCATTAGGAATTATCCGACCTTTCTGTACTCCGGTGCCTCTTTCCTCCTCCGGGCGGCTAGATTCTGAAACTGCCTCACTGCTCGAGTGATGGATGTGTGTGCCCCCTCTCACACCTGCTCTGCCCACCTGAACCACTGGTCCACTTCCGGGATGTCTGTATGGGATGTCTGCGCTCAGCCCGACCATTAAATTTGGGGTAAACGCACTATTCAGGAACACATTCTGTCTGACGGAGGAGCCCAACATCTTGAAAAACGTGATCCAAACCCTGGACATGAAGTGGGGTCCCCGGTCAGACAGGATGTCCTCAGGGATGCCATAGTACAGAAACACCAACTGGAACAGAGTTTCCGCTAATTGGAAGGCTGCGGGCAGCGGACAGAATGGAAGAAAGCACACCTCCTTTGAGAACCTCCACCACCAGAATAGTGGTATACCCTTTGGATTCCGGGAGATTTGTGACGAAGTCCACTGCTATATGGGATCAGAGTCTCTGCAGAATGGGCAGGGGCAATAATTTACTGGCTGGCAATGTACGGGGGACTTTAGTGACTGCGCATACTGAGCAGGATTTGACAGCATGAGCAACGTCACCCTTGAGGTCATGGTTTCCTATGTCATAGTTGTGCTCCGCACCAGTTAACTTCCTAGAGTGGGGGAGTTTTCCTGGGGTTCCACTGACCATCTTTTCTTTGTCACTTTGCCTTAAAACGAGGTTTGTATTTAATATTATTAGTAATAGTAGTACAATTAGTAAAAGTAAAAGTAGTAAAGTACCTAGTAGTAAAATGGTATTATTAGTATGAGTATTAATACCTATTATCTATTATTACCAAGTAGAATTAAAACTTGTGTACAGAGCATAGTGTATTTCGCACAGATCACTCTTCCAGAGTTTTATTGGATTTATTTAGACTTTACGCTGTTCTTGTCTTTGCTACTTTGTGTCTGTGCAGTCATACGTACTTCTACGGGATCAGTAAAGTTTTCTGATTCTGATTCATTTGTCCACCAGTTCAGTCCAGCTCATTTTAGTCCTCGGGGGTCATGGGGGACTTCATGGTGGGTGATGGCTGTTGTTGGTAGTGAGTTCTGTGGGGCAGTGAATCTCCTGGAGGAGGCTTGGTTTCGCCTGCTGTAGTTTGTTGTCCCTCCATGGTAAAGGGAGGTGGAGGGAGGAAGGTGTGTGGGGGAGGTGTGTTTGCGCACATACGCACACGCGCGCACTCACGCGCGGACTCACTCACGCACGCTCTCTCTGTGCTGTCACAGTAAAGGCACGGCTGGACAGGGACTCAGCTGAAATAATGTAAGGTCCCGCTCCTCTGCTACCATTTCAGCTGGAGACTGGATTACTTTTCTTTCTCGGAAGGTAAGACGACACTCGCTTCTGTTCATGTACGGTTTGGACAGACTGCTGACTGAAAACACCGCTCTTTATGTAGTTTTTTTTCTACAAACTTGGTCGTGCCGTGTCGTTCCTTGTGCTCGCTTATGTTTATAATGATAAAAACACCTCAGAAACGGCGTTTGTCTATCATTAAATCAGACTTATAAGTGCTTTCTTTTACTTGCAATTGAAGTTTAGTCGTGACACATTGCTCTTCGGGGTTATTTTTCCCTCAGAAGTGCTGAATTTCTTTGACATTATGAAATATTTTCGCCTGTTATAGGCACACTGGCTCTGTGTGCAGTATTCTGCGTGTGTTCTGTTTTATATTTCACTGAATTCACTGGAGACCTACAGGTCGTGTCTTCTTTCCTTTTTTTGAAAGTTCTTTTTATTATAATTTTAATTAGAAATAAGCGTTCAAAACGAGCCGTTATAACTCTTTTTGTAATTAAGTATATTTTTGATCTTTAAATGTTATCTTTTATGCCATTACATGCCATTACAGACTCTTTCTCCCATTCACACAGGTGTTTGTAGCGCAAACAGTGAGTTTTCCTTGAGCTCGGTGTGGTTTAGGCTGTGGTTATGGTCTGGGCTGCGAGTCTGTGGTGAGGAGCAGAATGACCCAGGCTCAGGTAGACCTGGCTGGGCTGGGCTTCCCCCCGTTCCCCCCGGCCCGGGACCCGACGGACTCTCTCAACTCCTTCTTCCCCGCTCGCCTCCCTCCCAGGCGGCGGAGACACTCGGCCAGCTCCCGGAGGAGCGGTGGGTACCGGCGGAGTAAAGCCGGCAGCGAGGGCCTGGGGGCCGGACAGCTCAGCAGGACACTCTCCTGGTCCGCCGACAACATCTGCAGCGAGGAGAAGAGGTCCAACTCGGCTTCCAACTCCAACTCGATCTTCAACATGCATTCTAATCCCAACTCGAATTCAAATTCGAATTCCAACTCGAATTCAAATTCGAATTCCAACTCAAATTCGAATTCGAATTCCAACTCAAATTCCAACTCTAACTCTAGCCCTCACATTGAGTCGGGTGACGGAAGGGCGCGCGCACAGGAAGAGGGCAGCACGGACTCCGAGGAGGGTAAGAGGGGCAGCAGGAAGAGGGAGGAGGCGGGCGTGAGCGAGCGCGAGAAGGAGGACGAGGTGGAGACCAAGGCGGTGGCCACCTCACCGGACGGCCGCTTCCTCAAGTTCAACGTGGAGATCGGACGCGGCTCCTTCAAGACCGTCTACAAGGGGCTGGACACCGAGACCACCGTGGAGGTGGCCTGGTGCGAGCTGCAGGTAAGAGGCCAAAAAGTGCCCAGGCGTAGTGAACAACTCACCGCACACAGTCACTTCAACATAAACCAGAACCACTTTATCGCACCCCAGTACCTTTTAGGCACATCTTGTGTCTTTATAGACTGTGTAGTCTTTTAAGATCATTACAAAACGAACATCTATGTAGATTGTACGATAGTACGCCATGGCAAAATTCCAACAAGGAGGTGGTGTACAGGTGTTCCTTCATTTCACCTCCATGCCACAGGTCTGTGGTAAACTGGGGTGGAGCAGTGGTGACTACCTGTGCTCATAGAGATACACCTTCTCAAAGGAGAGTTGGTGACCATGGTGGTAGGGATAATTGGGAGTTATTTCTTAGTTTAAAACATGGCCAGAGACTTTTCCTTGCTTATTTATCTGAAATTAGCACCGCATCAGCTTTATAGCTGTTCTGCAGAAACTTGTTGTTATGTGTCTGTCGGAGATATGATCTAGATAGCTCAGGAAAGATCTTCCAGTATAATCACAAGCATTATTATTTAATTAAAGGGCTACAACACACCAAGAGTGTGCTGTTGTCGGTAATCGATAAAGCACAAATCAATTGACTTACAAAAACGACCATTGTCTGGAAGCTAAAATGAATAACTGTCACTCCTGAGGAATGGTAGTGATCATAACACTGGAATTTCTTATCAGATAAAGCGATTGCCTTAT
Source organism: Hemigrammopetersius urotaenia (assembly GCA_037974485.1). Taxonomy (NCBI): domain Eukaryota; kingdom Metazoa; phylum Chordata; class Actinopteri; order Characiformes; family Alestidae; genus Hemigrammopetersius; species Hemigrammopetersius urotaenia. The sequence goes on along the minus strand of JBBPDC010010784.1, from coordinate 7,699 downwards.
AGGTCATTGGTGGAGGACAGACTTTGAGCAAAAGAAGAACAGTCCATAGGTGTTATATGTTAATTTAATGATAAAATAATAAATTATGGTAAAGATGTTGGATAGTGTTTATATTGTATTCCTTGCCACACATTTGGCTTAGCTTATGACAAATATCTGATGAGTTAAATCTGATATGTGAGCAAGAAAAAGAAACAACTGGAAAATGGTGTATACTTGGTAATTGATGATGGTGAAAAGCATCCTAGTACTGATATCATTTTGATGTCTTAGTGAAAGAGCCAGTTGAAATGACATGTGACTGAGTATTGACCAAGAACCAGCCTATAGACCATAAATTCTGCTGACATTGACCTTACTGTAGAGAGAAAGAAAGAGAAAGAGAAGGAAAGGCTGAGGGTTTTTCCTTCCCAGTCTCCAAAGCCATAAAACACCCCTGTCCAGCCTTTCCTTCAGATTTTATAGCCATGCATTTGTTTAAGCTGTGATAAAAATGTGATGAACAGCTCAGGCTGGTGGGTAATTTCAGTTTCAGGTAGTTCCAGTGTATTTATCTTATTTGGTATATCTTTTTCTTAGTTAAAGTTGTTTGGTTGCAGTACAGCTCTTGTGTGTTCCCTGCTTTAAAAGCCTAAACACTACACAAACTCAAATAAAACACACAAGATGAAACGAGAACAATTGTGTTCCAAACACCAGTCAGAACTTTTTCTTTCTGTAGCTACAGGAATATCAACAAAAGTGGAAAACAAGCAGACAAATGCACGTATAGCTGAGAGAATCAAGCGCTTACTTGATAAGATCTGTTTGTCTCAGGTCAGCAGTAAACTGAAGTTTCATTAATGAGACCTTGTCCTATAGGCTACATCCAGGCTCTCTGTTTGTGCCATTGTCCCTTTTCCATCACCTCCTCAGGGAACCCTGTTTAAATTTAACATGCTTTTGTAGTTGTTTTAGAATCAAATGATTCATATTGTGCCTCTACTGACTCTGAAAATGTGTAATGCCATACTTTCAAAAACGTTTATACCGCTCCTTCACCTCTTTTGGGTGGTTCTGTATTCCCAAAAAGGAATGGATTAGTGGAGGGTTGAGCGTAGACTGTTTCGGAGCCGGTTGTAGCGAGTTAGCTGAAATGCCATGTACAGTGCATCCGGAAAGTATTCACATTTATTTGTAACAAATTAGCAAAAATCTCAAGTAAACTTTTTTTTTTTACGTTGTCATTATGGGGTGCCGCATGTAGAATTCTGAGGAAAAATATGAATTTAATCCGTTTTGGTACAAGGCTGTAATATAAGAAAATGTGGAAAAAGTGATGCGCTGTGAATACTTTCCGGATGCACTGCACGTCTTCAAACATTCCCGAAGACATTTTATAAACTATTTTTCTTTTTTCTCTGAAATTGTATTATCTTTTTAAAAATGACGCAGCACCTTCTGACACCAAAAAAGTCAAACATGACTGTCCCCCTTTAGCTTGATGCCCAAACCCATATTACTGACCAATAGCACCACTTCTTTGGCTGCAGTGACAACGAACTACGAATGGAGGAAACATTGATTTTAGCAGACTGTAAGCATGAAATTGTATATACTTCCAGCTATAAATTAGTGTGTAATAGAGGCGAAGCATGGTTTTGTGTTTGTGACTATTACTACTGTGAGTAATCAGAAACACTCAGTTGTGCTGGACTTCCCTAACACCATAACCGAGAGGTATTCACCTTGAATACCACAGCTGCGATTAGGCTTTGCTCGTCTATTGTACAACAGTGCTCAGTGTTATAAATTAAGCTGTACTTCTGGCTTCTGACCTGTATGTGGAAAAAACGACAGAAAATAAACTGTTGTGATCATGGTACAATATCCCTGGGATAATCCTCACAGGCTTGACCTTTAGCTTGAGCCGCGGGTCAGCCGAACATACAGGCTTACAGCTCCCATTCTCAGCCTTGATCCCTGCTAATCTCTGTTTTCATTGACGACGGCCAGTGCCAACCATCATGTGGTCATGCTCTGTGGTTTGGTTTGGAAAGGCATTGGTCCAGTGGCTAAAGATGGATATTTTGGGTTTGCATGGAGAAAAGCAACATTTGCTGTGGAATCGTCTATTCTATTGTGTATTAGTTACTTATGTGGCTGCTATGGTCAGACCTTAAACTATATTTATGTGCATTGGTGCTTCAAAATGTGTTAATGTATACAGATCATTCAGAAAGAAAACAGACTTGGTGACAGAAGACTCTCTAGAACATTAATTTACCATATAAATGTGTCACTGCTGCAACAGCAAACGTTTCTTTATCCCAAACAATAAAGTTAAACAGCAATAAAATATTTTAAAAATTCTGACTTTGCACCACACTTTGCAGCGGCAGCTAAGTGGGAGGGTGCTATGATTTAGCATCACTGACCATGTGCTTCATATTATCTGCTCTGTGATGCACTGTTGCTGTCAGTATCATGTGTTGGTATTTCTCCATTCTGTCCTGGAGCTGAGCCCATGCTGACAGCTCCTGTGGAGCATGCTCAGTTATAGCTACACCCCCACCTTCTCTGCTCTGGCAAACATGAGCCACCTGCAAACATCCCACAGGCTACACTGGGTCACAGTAAGCACCTAAAATAGGCTGATTACAGACCTGTAAGGTGAAAGGGGGCATGTCCCCAATGACCCAAAAGTGTAAAGTGGAACACCCTACTTATGGAGGGAAGTAAAAGTTTGATGGCATGAGGGCCACTAACAAATGTTTTAAGAAAATACTCCTATATAAAAGTAGATACTAATCTTTCAAGTTCCAGGCAAATGACCAATATATTTAAAGTGGGAGTAAGGCGCCCCAAACCCCAAAAAACATCATATTATCCTTATTGTAATTTTCTATTAGGTTTATGTTTTCTGGGTTTTTTTGTCCAGGTTTGCTTTTTAAAATGCACTTAATGGCTTTTCTGGCTTGAAATTGACTTTTTGGACTTTTGCAAGCTACTGTAAACTGACAGAGACTTTAAAAGCTTTTACACTACAGTGAGCAACGATGATAAAATGTATTTTTAAGACACATGCATGGTCAAAAGTTTTAGAACTCCCCAGTGTTTCAATATTTTTGTCAAGTCCAATGAATAGCATGAAATGGTACAAAGGACAGAGCTGAACTGCGAGAGGTTTAAAAACGGTGAGGTTATCCAGAAGTAGGAAATAATTCTGGAGCTCCATGCAGTTCCTCTGGTTTGTGTCTCGTTGGTCGGGTTCGTCCTACAGCGAGATAGTGACCCAGTTCAAGCTCTGCCAGAACTACCTTAGAAAAAAGATGTTGAGCTGGAAAACCTTGTAGTGGCCAGAAATATCCAGACTTAAACCCCATTGAACTGCTTTAGGATGAACTGGACAGAAGAGTGAAAGCAAAGCGACCTATAAGAGCCACACACTTATGGGGGCTTCTGCAACATAGTTGGGAAGAACCTTCTGCAGAATGTACTGTGAGACATTGAATTTCAATACTAAAAAAAAAAGAAAAATTGCTCTAAAAAGTTTAACCGATAGTGTAAGTCCTAGACATCCTTGAGCACTTATAGGTCTATATGCTGCAGTGCAGTTTTCACCCCTTATTTCATTTTTTCTGAGTTCTGATTGGCTGTCCAATGTTCTGCCTCATTGAGTAAGGAGTCTTATAACTTTAATGTAATTGGGTGGGTAGACTGAACAGGTAGATAAAATTAAATGTGTTGATCATGGAAACAGTGAAATACAGCTATTTTTATAGCTCAGTTTCAACCTATAGGCTGTATGGACTGATGGGTGAATCAGTCTTTATTTGCAAAAAGAGAGGAACGATTGTTTTCACATGATCTGGGACCTTTATTAAATATATAGAAGAGGCCTTGTGGCTCGCTTGACACCGACTCATTCACTTTAAACTGTTTAGCCTGTTTTAGTTTACTGCTGCACACGCATTCCTTAGCAGCTTTTCTGTTGGTCTTTTCTCATTTTGGCATTTGGTGCCCATTAACTCCCCATTGAGCTAATCTCGTCAAAAGAAGAGAAAGACATTTATTTTGCCTGCAATGCCGTGGTCAGTTAGCTCATAAATGTTGTTAGCTACCGGCACGCTTCCATGGCGACCGTGCCTTGTGCCCCCCTCCCTTCCATGAGTGCGAGAAAAAGGCTGGGCAGAGCTTAACGAATCTAATTGGATTGAATCAAAAGCCCCACTCAGGCAGCTGGTGGCCTAGTGGTTAGGGCGTTCACCCTGCGATCAGGAAGTTGTGGGTTTGATTCCCAAGACCGCTAGGCACCGCTGAGGTACCCTGAGCACGGTACCGTCCCACACACTGCTCCCCGGGCGCTGTGTTCGTAGCTGCCCCCTGCTTCACTTGGTGAATGGGTTAAAGGCAGAGGAAGAAGTTTGTGCTGTTCACACTGTGTGCTGTGGTGTGTTCACGTATGACAAAATGGTCATTTTCACCTCACCTTTGCATTTCTCCCAGTGTTAGCAAACTCCTACTGAAGTTTTTCTTTTGCCCAAACAGTACTTGTACTTTGTTAGCTTCCCAGTTGTTAGAGTGTATCTTCATTGTTTGTTTGTTTATTCACAGACAGTAAAAATAACAGTGGCCTCTTTCCAAGTTGGTCTGTTATCATGACAACATTTTCAACAAGCAACGCTGCTGTCCGGCTGCTTGGGTATGGCTTGGGTAGAAGTCACTTTAACGTAAAAGGTTTGTTCGCAGTATGGCATGATTCCTTGTTCCAGTGGAAAAGCACCAAAATGTTGATCCAAATTAGCAACAGGCTTTTTGAAATGCGTTAAAGGAATATTTGAGCATATTTCAACCTATACATCTAAAGCTCAATTGACCAAGTGAGCACTGACTCTACAGGTTTTCTGGTCCATGTTAGTTGAGCTTGTTCTACATAGTGGCAGATTGCTATAGGTAAGCATAACATAGACTTGTATCAGATTATATACAGTAATCCCCCAGTTTTACGTGGATCAGGAGTCGCGGATTCAGTCACACACAGATTTTTTAATGAGAACAACGTAGGAGCTGCAATTATTCTCCACATTTTTTTTTTGCTTTTTTCATGACAATTTTTTTTTACTCACTTTAGTGTAAATGATTAAAAATATATAATTTACTAATAACATAAATAGTAATCCAAGTATAAATTCAGCTAAATTCCCAGTTATTGGCTGTTGCCCTCCTGTTCTCCTGTTTTCGTTTCATTCTTCTCAAAGCCCTGCCGCCCAAACGCCTTGCGCCTCCTGGCAATGCAGCTCAGCATCCGGGGCAAGAATTACAGGCCGACGGCCGTGGTTCAGGGACCCGAGACTTCATTTTAGGTTCGGCTTGGTACATTGCCTTTGGCGAGGATGTGCAGGGGTGGACTGGCCGTCTGTGCGTTCTGGAGATGCCAAAGAGTTCTGGCGTGCCGTTGTTATGTCTACAGGTGTCGCTTAAAGCACGTGACTATCCTTGACACAACCTGGAAAGTTTATAAATGACTGACTAGGTGCAGAAGTGGGTGGCGACTGCAGGTCCCTGAGGGGATGGGGCAGTACTGGGAGTGATAGACTGAAACAGATATGAGTGTTCAGGTGCACACAGTTAGGGTTTTCAGTGTGGCGGCGGCGTCGTCTTCTCTCTGCCTGAGAAAGAGTGTGGTACAGCATTCTCCTCTAGATTTTTAGGTCTCTTAGGCTCTTAGTACTCTCTGTTGAAGTGAAATTTCCTTGTAAAACAGAAGGTTCTACTGCGTTCTGTGACACTTATCTCTCTCCTCCAATGTATTCAATACTAGGGCATTAGTCGAGTCGACTCGTCATTTGATGATGTCATCACACAGGAGGAACACGTGTCAGGAGGAACACGAAGAGGAGGAACACGTGTCCAACAATGAGCAACTTTTATAAAAGTTCTCTGTAACATTAACAGATTGTGCAAGACACCGTGCTGTTTGTGTGGTCTAGAGGGAAGTATCTCCACACATGTGATGTGTGTCAGTCACCGACTGCCTCTGCTGCCATGTCTCTCGTCTTGTTGTATTCTTGTGTTTAGATTCCCCTCGTACCAACGCCATCGCCCTTTTTATAAAGGGACTATAATAATTAGTTAAGTCAAGGGTCAAGGGGTAGTTAACTCACGCCTCTGATGTTGACTCATCATCTAAGTTGCTTTTCTGTTAATGCCTTCTCAGTTCTATTCTATTGTGTTCTGCTTTGTAAGTTGGTTGTCTCAAACGACAGAAATCATACACATGTTTAGTTTAAATGCACAAGACAAAACATGTGTCAACACCACCAACCCTTCAGCTTTTCAATGGTGGAAAATTACTGGCAGGTTTTGTGACATTTTTGACGACCACTCCCTTTAGGGCCAGTGCCACAGGTGCAGAAAATGTTTCAGGCCCCTAAGGCAATTCTTAATGATACTTTTTGTAATTGTGAGACCTTTTAGGGTGCAGCAGTAGCTAATTTGCAGCCTCTTGCTCTCTGGAATACCTCAGAGAAGCTGACATGGCATCAGTGCTTGCATTGTGTTATATATTTGTATATTGTAGGAATGTGCTTTTAAGCAGAAGCATGTGATATTTGATCATTACTGGGAACTATTAGACCATTCTTCGAAGATCCTCTCCCCACTACACACTAGGGCTGGGCGAGTAATCGAAAAGTAATCGAAATCGACATTAAGAACCTATAATCGATACATTTTTTCCAGGTCGATTATTACTATTACTTTCCCTTTAAAAACACTACCGCGTGTGGAGTGACGTGACCCCGCTCTGTTATGTTACGTTATTCCGCAACTATGTAACACAACAGACTTGTCAGTGAACTACGAGGGAAATATATATATATATATATATAATAATCGTTCATTAATCGTAATCGAGTTAAAGTATTCAATTAATCGAGATTTTGATTTTCGCCCAGTCCTACTACACACACACACACACACACAAAAAGAAAGTGTAAGGGAGACTTTACAGCTTTACCTGTCTTTACACTCACCTCATTTTCCTCTATTTGAAAGAGACATAGTCCAGGTTTGTTGTTTAATGGCTGTTAGTGAACAGCTTTTGGGAGTAGTAACATATTACTGGTCTTAGTAACACCCATGAAAACAAGGGAAAAAATGTAGATAAGATGATAGCCACATGAGCTATTCAATATTTCTGTTTTAATGACTATTTGAATATGAAGAAATTATGACCCATGACCCAGTGTGGTATAATTAAAACCTGGGCAACAGTATTAAATGGGAGCCTATATTCTGTTGGACAGCAGTTTCTCGGCCGTTTTCCAGCCCAAAATCCAAATTGACTTTTTTTTGTCAAAATGTATCTTTTTGAAAATGAATTATGCTTAATAATGTGACTAATGCAGTTATTATGACAAATGACACAAAATAACTCAGTTGTTAAACACACACACACACACACACACACAGACCACTTTCTCTCATCCCTGGTTTATCTGGTAACACCGGAGCATTTACTTACTTGAAAGCAAACCTGATGGTGTTTTCTTCTTTTACTTTCGCTGTGAAAGAAAAGTGAAAATAACACAGATGCTAGCTGATATTAGGCGAGGGCAGTTGGGTGGCCTAGTGGTTAGGGCATCCGCCCTGCGACCAGAAAGTCCGGGTTAGATCCCCAAGACCGCTAGGCACCGCTGAGGTACCCTGAGCAAGG
>JBBPDC010010763.1:0-13478 GCA_037974485.1 Hemigrammopetersius urotaenia | reverse complement strand
GTGTGTGTGTGTGTGTGTGTGTGTGTGTGTGTGTGTGTGTGTGTGTGTGTGTGTGTGTGTGTGTGTGTGTGTCTCAACAAACAACTCCTAGAGCAACATGGGGTTGAGTATCTTGCTCAAGGTCACAACAGCACTTCCCAAAGGAAGAGGTGTTATAAACCTGCTTCATTCTGGGACTTTATCAATATCTCTTTGTGTACCTCAAGAGCCATCAAACTCTAGTCTTATGAATAGGTACAAACATGGCCCTTTCTCTTGGAAAAGTGGATGTAGTGTACTCTTGAAACATTAAATGTACAATTGGGGATCTTTGAAGGTGCGTTTATATTGTTCGTTTATCTGAACAGAGTAAAGAACCAAACAGAAAGTGTGTGTGCCTGTGTGCATGCATGTGTGTTTGCTTGCTTTCTGAGAGACCTAGTTGAGTCCTAGTTGAGGCTTGTGGGAACAGTGTACCAAAGAACATTTACAAACATCGACACTTAGATGAGGTCAGCACAGGTCTGACAGGAATAAGCTTGCATTTTCAGGTACTGTACAGGAGTATCATAAAAAATGCTATTGATTTTGCTTTGTGGTTAGACATGTGACCTATAGAAGCATTGACTCTAACATTTCCTCTGAGCAGCATATTGTATGCATTATGCATTTGGCCTTTTAAAGCTCTCTTGAATCTTTAATCCAGCAACGAGACTCGGAAAATGAAAATAGAAGTGAAAATAGCCTTTTTTTTTATAGCAGGTTGTTCTAAAACCAGAATGTCCGGAAACCTGTGCTGAGCAGCAATTGAAAGTTGTATCTCTTTATTATAATATTAGGAAATTATACTTTTTCACATTTACCACTGCATTTAAACTATTTCCATGACTTATTATTGGTAGCCTAATGGTTAGGCTGTTCGCCCTGCGATCAGGACGTGTGTTTTATTCCCAAGACTACTAAGAACCTCCAAACTACCTTGAGCAAGTTACCATCCCCACACACTCCCCGGGCGCTGTGTTTCTGGCTGCCCACTTCTTCACTTGGTGAATGGGTTCAATGCAGAGGAAGAATTTCATGCTGTTCAGACTGTGTGCTGTGGTGTGTTCATGTATGACAGAATGTTCACTTTTGCTTTATTTCCTCCAGGCAGAATCCTTGAAATGACTGAAATATTTTTCCCTTAGTCTCAGAAGGGTGAACACAAAATCAGCCATGTCTTTGCAATAAAGTCTTTGTTTCTAGAGTGTGTGCAGTGAGCACTTATAATCAGCATGTACTAAAGGTGAGTGGGATAATTTACCCACAATGTTATTTCAAATCACTTTCTTATCTCTTGAGATTAAAACTCAAAAGCTGCCCTCCTCCACTGTATGAAACTTGTTTACTTTTTCCACATTTTACTTTTAATTCTTGCTGTTAACACTTCGGAACTCTGGAATTCTTTTATATGTGCTGTGACATGCTTTTACTGTACAAATTTAACTCATGGCTTGGGAATGGATGCCTCTTTGATTCCTGTACTATGCACCTGACCAGCCACTTTTCATCATCAACCTTTTGGTTTTGTAAGGTTGTAAAATCATTGTGGCGAGCCATTACAAACATTTTGTATTTGGTTTGTAAATTAGTTAGTAATACAGTTGACACCAATAGTAAGCATGATTTTACTGAAAGGCAGTAGGGGACGATTAAGTCCATAATTATATAGACATCTGTAGCTTCTTCACGGTAGAATAAATAAAGGGTGTCTGTATTATTTGATATATTTTAAACAATAGTGAAAGCTCTGAAATTGACACTTCTAGGTCAATACTTAATGCAAAACATCCAAACTCCTCGAGCAATGCTACTTCACATAATACTGATGTAAGTGCTCTAATTTAGATTTCAACAACTTACATTAAATAAATAAGAATCGAGTTCATTTCTATAGTAAGTTATCAAAATCGCCACATTTCCATTCTTTGGTATTTGATCTATAGCTATGTTCTACAAAATTACAAGACCTGTGAAAGCGTGCTGTTTTATCTTGCATAAAGACATTAGCAGCAGATCCTCTTAGTCTTGTTCGCTGTGAGGCGGGCCGTCATGAAACGGACTGGTTTGTCCTGCAAATCCCACTGATGCTTGATCGGACTGAGGTCTGGGGAATTTGAAGCCCAAACCAACATCTTAAATCTTCTGTCACATTTTACTTATGAGTACTATTGAATACAGTTGACATGAAGAGATACTTTGTTAGGCAGGTGGTATAGGTTCAAGTAACGTCCACCTAAAGGCCAGGACCCAATGTTTCCCACCAGAACATTGCCCAGAGCTTTACACTGCCTCTGGTTTGCATTCTTCTCGTAGTGCCTCCTGATGCCCCCTCTCCTTCAATGGACTTGTTTTGGTAGGTGCATACCAGGAACACAAGGACCTTCTGTTTTGGAGATGCTCTGACCTGGTTGTCTGGCTGTCAAAATTTGGTTCTTGTCAAAACTTGATAATGCTGTTGATGCTGATGATATTTGCTCTTTTTTTCTGCTTCCAACTGAGATCTCACTTGCCACCTAATATATCTCACCCCTTGACAGGTGCCATTGTAATGACAATCAGTGTTACTCTCTTCACCTATAGTGACATTAATGTTGTGACAGATTGGTTGCTGAGACAAATTTCTCACCTAATTCCTGAAGCCAATTGTCAAGATAGTTCATATGCACTGTAACGTACCCGAAAATGAAAATGTTACTTAGCTTCTGCAGTGTAATTTGGCTGTTTCTTAGTGTTGGGTTGCAGAAGGTGTGCCTGTGTCCTTTCAGCCCACAGTGCCACACTTACTCAATATTAGAGAAAGCAGGATTATTTATGACCGGGTTTCTCAACCATGGACTGCGGACCACTGATGGGCCGCGAAGGCTTTTGATTGGGCCGCTAATCTAAAATCAAGACAGGCCATTGGTCCGCAATTGGTTATTTAATATCATCTAATGTGGCCAAGTGGGCCTTGGCAACATGCTGTGATAGATAGGTGGGCCTTAATGTTGAAAAGGTTGAGAACCATTGATTTATACTAAGTCAGCAATGGGCTTTTTCTTTGCTGTTGGTGGACTGATGTGCTGATTTTCACTCATCCCTCGTTCCGACACGTCTCTGATGAAGTGGAAAATAAGACCACTAACATCATAGCAGTCTTTTAGCCTTTTCTTCACAGTAATTGATTTCTGTGTCCATGCTGTCTGGTCCAGAAAGTCTTATTATGTGTGCTATACTGTTATTATAACTTGTAGGACTGTTCCTTTGATTGAGAACTTAAAAGCTGATGGTTATGCTGCTACATGCTGATTTGTGCTTCCAGTGCACTGTTTCACATCATACACCATACATCTATGAAAAAAATGATGTTGGAGTACTAATTGGATGGGATGTGATGTGCAACATGAATGAAGGGATTTAGTCGTGATATGGAGCAGAAATGTAGTGAAAAAGGTGTGAAGACCCAGGTAAGGAAGAATTTGTTGCTGTCTTGTTGTAATGTTTAATGACTTTTTGTTATCAGGTTTAAGGTTGTTTAATTTTTTTTCTTTTCTAGCTGAAAGGTAGGACAAACCAAGTCATGAAACCATCTGAAATGAAAAATGAACCTTTACACCCATTTAATTTAAAGATGTTGAATGTGGTATTTGGAGGTTTATGTTTTCTGAGTAGGGAGATGATAGGATTGTATTTCATTTGTGACGCTATTCTATCTGATAACCACCAGTAAGCCAGCTGAAAGGTAATGCAATATTAAAAACATCTGGTGGAAATCACACACACACACACACACACACACACACACACACACACGTACACACCAGGGATTAGAATCAGTTCAGAGAGGAGAAACAATGACCGAAAATCACCTTCTAGTGCTCCGGAGATTAAATTTTGTTTAGATTTTTGCTCTTTCCATTTCACATTTCCCCCCCAAAGATCTGACCTGAATTTCTAGAGAAAAAGACCATGGTCTTAACGTAATAGGCATAGACCCTCCACCTTTGTCACGACATCGTCATATGATCTGCTGCCAGTAAGCTGCAGTAATGTACATCACATAGCCACTGAATGCCTATGGCAAGGGTTTATTATGTTCTTTTGCTATGACATTAAGCTGGCAAGTCAAAAATGTATCCACCCTTTCATTTTTTTTTTTTAGAAACACAATTCTGATATCTGTACCCTCTGTACTATTAGCTCCAAACAAAATGTTTTTCAAATCACTAACACAATATCTTCCCTAGTGCCCACCAACCCCTTTACAAGTGTCTTAAATTGGGAATAGCTTCTATGAAACATAATTTCAGATGCCACATGTGATTTAAAAGACTCTCATATTTATATATACCCAAACTATTGCTGTGGAGGAAAGGAAAATACTCTTTCCATGTTTCCAAATATCAAGGTCTGTTTTTCTCCTTCCCTTAATGCCTTGCTCTTTATCTTTATTATTTATATCTTTATTATTAATAAAATAGGTGCTAATTGACTTCTACATCATAGAAACTGACCTGAGAGGCTTGTATAGATGTCTGAATTATTTCAACTCTTGACAATACACATTTTCACTATTTACTAGTGTACAAGACACCTAGACAGAGGTAACTGGCCACTACTGCAGCGATAAGGAAAATAATCGACTACAAATATAGACTGCAGTAATAAAGAAAATAATCCACCATCCTCGGAGCATACATCTTTCTGTATTCTCTGCTAATAATGATAGCATCATTTAAAGTAAAGTGACCATTTTTGTCATATCTGATCTGTACATAACATACAGCTGTACACCCAAGATGCATTTAAAGACGATTTAAGTCCGATCCCTCAAAGCACTTTAAGAGGTGATCTGTGACACATTTTAGCCAGATGTTATAGCAGGATCAAATAGATCTGTCTTTCCACATCTCAATCAACAATCAAACTCTGTGACAATTTTTCCTCCCACTATTAAGAGGACGAGGTGTGTGCGCGTGTGTGTGTGTCTGAGAGAGAGACTGAGAGAGAGACTGAGAGAGAGACTGACTCACCAAAATGGAGCTTGTTTGTACCCTTCTGCCTGTAAGCAAGTGTGTGGGTGTAATAGGTTTAGTCTCTGATGCTGCTGCACTCCCATCTGTTAGTGCTTGTGACTGCTGAGAGAGCACCGTGGGCTTCTCTCACTTTCACTGCACCTCTTCCAGCCACCCACGACTGTAGCAGCACATCCCCTTCCAGCCTAACGCTACTGATAAGTATGCACTTAGCTGCAGCATATCCAACAACAAATACTGCTCAGTACCTTTGTGGATCTATCAATTAACCTGATAATATCAGTAGAGGCCAGATTATGACTGATATTTAATGTGATAACAATTAATTAGAAAGCTGTTTAAAAAAAAAGTTGTTTAAAGAGGAAAATGTTGAGGCATAGTGTATATATGGGTGTATACACTTAGTATTTAATTTCCTGCACTGCATGTTAGGAGGAATATTGGTGGATGAGGTAGACCCCTGTACTTACTAACAGAGCAGTACATCTCTGTTTTTTTTTGACAGTTTTCAGTGTTTTTACTGCATCTCTATGACAAAATGACTTTGTTCCTGCTGTTTGTTTTTGTGCTGTGAATTGACTGGAAGAGTATTAGGAGTATTTGGTGAAACATATTTTATAGGCCTTAATGTCAAATAGACCTCTAAACTCTGATCTCAAGTACTCCTGAACACTGCTGATGGTGTGTAGGTATCTGAATATATGTAGATGTATGTAATTATTCTTTGTTGTATATTTGAACATTTTAACACTGGTGATCCTCCACGTGTTGCCAAAACATCTCATACCAGCCAAGACATAGACTCTACAACAGGGTGGCAACAATAACCACCACCATACTGCAGGATGAATGAAGGAATGACTAATTGAAACAAATTGGTTGTGGTATTGCTGCAAATCGCAAGGTGATGGAATTTTGATTCCATTACAGCCGTACTCTACCAGACCTGTTATAGGTTCCCTTTTGCAGTTATGACAGTAGGTTAGCATGCACACTTTGATTGTTATGATGTGTTTTCTGATACCTTTCTCCCATAACCAGAATACAAATGTTGGTTATGTCTAGCCTTTGTTTGTTCAGACCAGACAGGAAACCTACATTGCATTTGCAAATTGCTGAGACTTGATATGTGCGCAAATAAAATTTGCTTAATCTGTGTAGTTATGTTTTGACTCATTTGTGAATCTGTATGTACTAAGTTTGTTGTGTCAGTTGATGTGTGCTTGGATCTTTGTATCTGTGTAAAGCAACCATATCATGCTGAACCTCTGTTCTCTGTTCTCAGCACCATGATATTTCCCTTTCATCTCAGCTGCCATTTGCTAAGCCTCCCACAGGCAGTACTGCGGCCCTTGGTAAACATGTAGCTGCACTTTAGAGGCCAGGAAAATGGCTCTCCCTCTCTTTAGACAGCCTGCAGCACGCTGAGGAGGGCCCTGTCTCAAAAGCCGTGTTGTAAATGAATTTGTTGTACAGAAAGGGCATTGGTTTCCTGAATGGCGCTGAGGTACTTTAACGCTCAACCTGTCATTCACAGCATCTCCCTTAGCTTTCTCAAAAAGCACTTTCACCAGAGCAGGTCTATCTTTTAGATTGCTGACTCATTGCTGCTTTATTTTGCTTATTATGACTTTTAGTTTGAAAAAAAAATCTTTATTTGGAGAATTCTTTCCCTTCACCATGTTTTATTTTTACTCTCAGACGGTCAGTTTGAGAATTATTTGTCATACATGACCTTAAAGATTTGGATGGAAAAAATGCCTCAATTTGTTGATACAGAATATAAATTGGAATCTAATGCTAATAGCATCCTTAAAGCTCAATAATATCATAATCTCATGATTGGATATTTATAGGATGTTCACCCAGGAACAGTTTCAGATTGCCACTTGATATTCAGTAATATTGCTCTCTCTTGGGGTTTTTTCACACTTGATCAATTTCCCTGAAAGCGAAATCAGATCGATTAGTCAACATTTTTTTTTCTATATATGAACACACCTGACGAACTCAGACCCCTCTGAAATGAACCGAACTGAGACCAACTTGGGAGGCTGGTTTCCTGGACTGGGATTAAACTAAAAATACCACAAAGGATTTTTTGAGGAACCAAGCCAGAGGAACCATTTAGTTACCTAAAGAACCTTTTTTCTAAATGAGATCTGAGAACAATTTGAATGTGCAGTAATGTATAGCTTCTTTAGCAGTCTAAAGCCATTTCTCATATGAAGCTGCCCTTTCACACAAGTAGCACACAAGTGGAGACTGTCTGGGTCAGAAGCTTTTTCACCTGTTGGAAATCCTGTTTGCTTTAGGCAAGGGGTGGTACCTGAGCAGGGTGTACTGACAGAAGTTCCCAAATCTTGTTGCCTCCAGTTTTCTCCCATTTTCCACTGATGGTTTTGTGTAAATTACCCTTCTTTGTCACCCTTGTATGTCTTGTTTTTTTATCCGCTTTAGGGCCAGTCATATAGAGACGTCTTCCACCTGCTTACTTGCTCCTGAATTTTTAGGACAATGGCCTGCTTTTTTCACACATGGACTCAGACATTACAGACTGGGTAACTGGCAAATTAAAGTCCAGTTCAACTCAATTGGATATTTGTGTCCTTAGTGTAGTGCATGGGTAAGTTAAATGTTGCAGTGCATATCTGAAAGATCCTTTATTTACATAATTGGGTTTCTAAGGAACCTTTCAATGGATGGTTCTTAAAGGAATAAGGTTCTTATATGGCATCGCACAATGAATACTTTATGACATTGTCGTTTGTAACCTTATTTGTAGCACAAAGGAGCCAGGAAGAGTTGGTTATAATTGCATTGACTTTTTATTATGACTTTTCTGTAAACAATAATCATTTTTAAGTAGCAGGGGTCAGTGCCCAAGAAGACAGGATCATCAATCACAGACAGATCCATAGTCATAATACAACAGTCCAAAGGTTAAAACCAAAAGAAAAAAAAGCATTAGATAAGACAAACCAATTTTTCTTGGAACATAATGGCTTGGAACGAAAGCTAGCAATATTGCAGGGAAAACACAGGCAACGGTGATATAAAGAAGCAAAATATTGTTTTGTGATGAACAAATGTACTAACAGCAGCTCAAAATACTTTTTTTTATTTGCTAGTATGTAGATCATTTAAATGAGCAGTGTTAGCGGTTAACACTGCACCATGCGACTCCCACAGGTACACATCAAGACACAATTAAACCTGGTTATTTCTTGTAGCTTTAATAACACTCAGTGTAATAGCTTTGATGTCCCAGAATGTTCTTTTTCTGGAAATGAAAAAAAAAAGATCCCTTATTTTTGGTAAAGTCTCATTTTGCCCAGCATCAAAACCATTGTGAAGCTGCAGTAAGGGTTTTTTTGTTTAGACACAAAACTACTGACCGTATACAAATGATCTTCAGCTGACTCATGCATTTATGTACAGTGAACATTCTGTGCAGTGATGAAAGCCCGTCTCCTGGGTTCAGCTTCATGATCTGAATTTTAATGGAGTTGACCCTGTTACAAGGACAAGGTCAGTGTCTACTTTAACCCAGCTCCACTTCTGCTGTCCTTTGTTGGCCTCTGAGTGTGTTGCTGTGAGCTACTTTCTCACTCCCACCCGCAGGCATTGCTGCCAGGCCTGCCAGGGCTTTCTACAGGACACACTCACCCAGACCTCCTGTTTGTTTGGCTGCCTCACTTAACTTGCAGTGTCTCTTCTGCTCAGCCTTATACATCATAGCTGTAGACCCTTACTCCCAACTACACACACTGAGTCCCTGGAGGAGAGCCATGTCTCTACTGCTTGTTGCCGTAACAATATTAAGTGTAATGGCTGTGTTCCGGAACGCTCTATTAACTTGCTGGTTCTGTACAGTGGCTGCATACCACAGGGGAGTCGTCCAATGTAGCATGCCGTGCTATGCTAAAGCTGCTGCTGATGGCTTACTCTCACAAGCCCTCTCTGCGATGCATTTTTGGCTTTGTGTTTTGAATGTGCTGTGTGGCATTATGCATTAAACACACTTTTTCAGAAAAAGTGTGGCATATAAACCTCTGACCTCAGGACAGTTGAGTTATGATTCCTTTCTATTTATTTATGTATTCACTTACTGATTTATTTATTTACAAACTTCCTGTGTACAATTAATCAGGGCATCCTGAATTCAGTTGGATTTGATTATTTAGGCAAAGTTTTATCATTAAATTAAAAATTCAGTGTTTATTATTTGAAAATGCACTGAATATGCGCATTTCCCTGGAGACACAGTTTATGCAATAAAGCAAAATAGACAATAAAAAACAGCAAAACCATTTTTGATGGTTACTATAGAGGTTACCACTTTTTTCACTGAAAAAAAATGGTGCAGATATATTGGCACATTTTAATGGTTCCATCATGAAACACTGATTATTTTTTTACTGTTGTACTGTTCACTGAATAATGTACTGTTAGTCATCTCGCTCAGGAACAATAAGAAATGTGGAGAGCCTTGTGTTCGCCTTTACTAAAATAAGCTCTAAGGTGGAGACTTACCTTGTAACGGAACACATTAGCATGTCCCTCTGCTCCTTAGGTGCACACTAGATATAAGGCTTGTCGGATATATTTCCATGCCAGTAACCCCTGTCTTGATGTGCTAAACCATGGTGTCTTATTCAATATCACGCTCTAAAAAATATAACCACATGAATCATGAAAGCATGTGCGTGCCTGTGTACAAGAAAAGTAAAATATAATTCACTGCTCATGTTTCACTTACAGTAGAAGTTAGGATTGCCTGTGTCTGTGTGTCTGTGTGTCTGTGCGTGCGGTCCTTTTCATGATCATGCTAATCTCTGACTTTATTTATTACTTGCCTATTACTTCATATTAAGTAATGTCTGATTGCAGCCATTTAATAAGAGTTAATTCTGCTTTTGACTCCACTCTACATTTTTATACCTTCTATCTGCTCCTGGCCTTAGCAGATAACATCACATTTAGCTGTCGGCTTGTTTTATTTGCCATAATAATGCTGCGTTTGGATGTGTATGTTAGGTCACACGTTTTATGTGCCTGAGAGACATGAGAGTCTGGTGGTCTTTTGAGCCAGCATTGTTGTACTAAAGTTCAATCCTAGGTTATCTCCTTTCTGATGTCTCCTCTTGCTCTGCAGGCCCTCAGGGGAAACATAGGGTCAGCCAATCCAATATAGCCTTGCTTAGAGCAAACACAGTCTGCTTCCACACACTATTGATACAGCACCTCTTGGCACACACTATCGCTTGGATTCTCATTAAAAGCATGCCATGCTTGATGTCTGCCCCTTCCTTGCAGCTGGAGGAGTGGTGTAGCATATATCAGTTCTACGTCGTAATCTCTCAGTGACTGCGTAAGCCATGTCTAGTCTCGTCTTAGTATATAGTTCACCATGGTATTTAGCAGCCACATGTCCTCAAAGTCTTCAATGTGGTTTGTGACATTAGGAGAGTACCTAGTTTTGTTATTTTGCTAATAATGGTTGTTGATATGGCATTAGCCAATTAACCTCTTGTTGGCTAATCAGCTTTGTGAAAATGAAATGAGCTACATGTCCATTGGGCCATTATTATTATAATCGGTTTGAAAAGCCAGAAGCGTTGGAGGGGAACAATGAAACTCACATCAGCTAAAATGCAGTGAGGGACAACCGTGACCTTTATGTCAATGGCACAAATCACATGATTCAAAAACCAGCATAGCAATTTGATAACACCACTGTTGTGTATTTATTGTACGATTATTTCTTTTGAAGAAAAAAAATAACACTTACTGCCCAGCTAAACAGCTTTTTAATATATTTTTTCAGGTGCCTCTTTTGCACAGTACTGTATATATTTTCTCATACATCACCCTTTCAAGTTCACGAATGCCCCACAGTATGTAGGCACACTTTTAAGCCATTTGGTGATAAATAAATCTCTTTACCAAATAAGTATGGAGATAGAATGTAAAAAACAGCTTCAAAGCTAAGGGTGGCAGAGACCTTCAGTAACCCTATTAAGGAAGGGTTAGATACTTACAGCAGCATACTTAAGCCTGTTCAGTCACTGTCCACTTAGAAAAGCTGTTGTTTAGCCCCGAGGTCATCCCTAAATCAGTGAGGTCACTGAGCAGCCCCAGCAGACTGCAACTTGATGGGGAGTTCCCCACTAGGACTACATTTCCCATCTGGCACCCAAAAAAAGGAGCCAGGTTTAATTCTGGCTAACCACTATTGACTCACAGTTAAACCAATACGACAGAAATCTTTACTTGTTCACTGAATCTGTAACCCTACATTTCTGTGTCCTGTATTGGATGTTCTTTGTTATTACAAGAGCTGTGGGTACTCTGCTTATCATTTAAATGATAAAAAATGTTATTGTCTCATACTTTGTGGGATGAAAAAATTCCAATAAACAGAAAAAAGTATGTAATCATATAATCACATACAAATATGTATTACCAAACCACAGCAAGAGTTGTTGTCTTAAAGTAGAAGGGAGAGGAAATGGTTGATATGTTAAACCCTGTGATGGACAGTTCTGTGTTTTTCTGCTGAAATTTCTCATATTCATTTAACCAGTTAAAGTTTAATGCCGCTGGGCATTTACAGTTCCTTCCTGATTCCTTCATTTTAGATGCCAAAGCCTGCCCAGCTAAGGAGTTCCAGTGCCGGAATCGGCTGTGTGTGGCACCCACATTCGTGTGTGATGGTGATGATGACTGTGGAGATGGCAGTGATGAGGAGAAGTGCACAGCGGCCACAGCAAGCACTTGCAGTCCGCACGAGTTCCGCTGCAACGACTCAGAATGCATCCCGGCTCTGTGGAGCTGTGATGGAGACCCTGACTGCACCGATAAATCAGACGAATCGCTGGAGCGCTGCAGTCGCAGGACAGAGCCGCAAAAACCTCGCTGTCCGGCTGGAGAGTTTCAGTGCGGCAGTGGAGAGTGTGTCCACCTCAACTGGAAATGCGACGGTGATGCAGACTGCAAAGACAAGTCGGACGAGGCAAACTGTCGTAAGTAGTCACATGTCCTAAGAGAAACACTGAGGGCATGCTTGGTTGTAGCTGCCTAGATATATCTTGAGAATATAAAATGAAAATCTTAAAAGTTAAGAAGTTTTATTGTATACTCATATTCCATAACACTCATTTTCAAAGCAAACATATTTAAATAAGTAGGGCTAGACTACTTGCATTCAATTTTTCAGTCTGTCTGTATCAGTTTTGAATATTGTTTGAAAGTGATTTTATTATAGATTTATTATAGATATGCATCAAGTTGTTCATGTTAGTGGGATAATGTCTGTGGACTGCTGAAAATTATTGAGGAATTTAGATCAGGACTTGACTAGGCCACTGTAGAACATGCATCTTTACATTACTGATTCACTTAAGTGTTGCTTTGTGTTTGTGCTTGGGCTTGTTTTACTCTTAGAAGATTAAATTTCTTCAAAACTTTCAAAAAGTTGACTTGCTGGGTTCCCTGTATTTTGGTCTGTCCTTTCCCCACTTTAAAAAAATCCTGTCTCCCTGAAGATGCTTGGCATGTTCATAGCATGGTTCTACCCCCACCTTATTTTACTGTTTAGAAGGCATGTGCTGTTTGTGCCACCCATAGTACATTGAATTTTATCCACAAAAATGTTTTCATAAAACTTTTTTTTTCTTTTTTTTGTTGGTTGGGCCACTTTGGAACACTCTAGGCATGCTGTGATATTTATTTATTATCCTGCTGAGACATGATTGATTAAGCTGAGATGTTGGTCTGAAATGTATCTTGGATATTACTATATGTAAATATAACACATGTCCATGTTTGCCAGTTTCTGGAAATTGTCTCTAAACATTAGTTCTATAACTCTGTATATAATATATATGCACTCTCTTCATGCGACCCTGATGGTGTGGTCTAGTTTTGGTTAGAGTATTGTAAATTTGCATTAAAGCAATAGATTACCCACCACTAATGATCATTATAATCACGTTTATAAAATGGACCATGCTAAAAGCATTTAACAAAGAAACTGAAAGCCATTCCTATTTTCTGATTTCCTGATCTCGGTCTTGACAGTCTTTCACAGTTGGTATAGTAGATTTTGAGTATGCATCCTTTGTGTGTGTGTGTGGAAGAGAGGAAGAGAGAAAAAGACAGATAGGTACAAAGCATTTTTAATCATTTTTGCATGTGCACATTTCTAAACCTACCACTGCTGTATTCAGCATGTTTGTGTGTGTGTGTGTGTGTGTGTGTTTGGCAACGTAACAGAATTGACATGGAATCGACATGGTTCTCAGCTCTAAGCCGTGTAAAGCCGTGTCATTTGTTGAAGCGCCAAATTCAGTGTGGTGCCATGGACCAGCGTCCTGTTAGTTGCTAAGTAACCATGTGAGTGTGAGGGTATAAAGGAGGCCCTCTGAGTTTGAGGGT
>JBBPDC010010752.1:0-13478 GCA_037974485.1 Hemigrammopetersius urotaenia | reverse complement strand
GGTGTGTGTGAGTGGTGTGTGAGGGGTGAGTGGGGTGTGTGTGAGAGGTGAGTGGGGTGTGTGAGGTGTGTGTGAGTGGGGTGTGTGTGAGTGGTGTGAGGGGTGAGTGGGGTGTGGGGTGTGTGTGAGGGGTGAGTGGGGTGTGTGAGGTGTGTGTGAGTGGTGTGTGAGGGTTGAGTGGGGTGTGTGTGAGGTGTGTGTGTGAGAGGTGTGTGTGTGAGTGGTGTGTGAGGTGTGAGTGGTGTGTGTGTGAGGTGTGTGTGTGAGAGGTGTGTGGGGTGTGTGTAAGGGATGAGTGGGTTCTCTGGGCGTACTTTGCAGCTCTGTTGGCCCTGGACAGGTTGGTCCTTTGTCTGCTTTTGGACGGGCACGTCTGACGAGTGGTCTGTAGGCTGGGACGCACATGATGGACACATGATCGGAGGATCCGAGGTGGGGCGTGGCTCAGCGTGGAACACGGCAGGGATGTTTGTGTAAACACAGTCCAGCGCGTTCACACCCCTAGTCGGAAAGTCCACGTGTAGGTAGAATTTGGGGAGGACTGACTTGAGGTTTGCGTGGTTCATATCACCAGCGATAATGAACAGTCCATCAGGATACGAGTTTTGGAGCTGGCTGATGGCTCCGTACAGTACTGGTAGCGCGTTGTTTGTGTTAGCGCTGGGTGGACTGTACACCGCGACTATGAGCATGGTGGTGAATTCTCTCGGTAAATAAAATGGCCTACATCTAACAGACATAAGCTCCAGCAGCGGTGAGCAGTAGCACCAGTTTGTGTTGATGTAAACACAAAGCCTCACGGTAGAGTAGCATCACGGTCGCTTCAGAACAATAGCATGTTGCTAATAGCTGTAGCTGTCTCCGGAACACCGTCGTCTCGGTAAAAACGTAAGCACAACAGTCTCTGAACTCATGCTGGGTGGTTTGCTGGAGTCGGATGTGCTCCAGTTTATTGTCCAGGAAGCGAACGCTGGCGAAGAAAATGGATGGTATTGCCGTCCGGCTAGCATTAGCCTTTAGCCTGGCGTGGACTCCTCCTTGCTTGCCCCGCTTCCGCTTTCCCGCACACCGCTTGCAGTGCCTTCTTCCCCGGCAACCAGCATCAGGCAGCGCCGCGGTCTGAGATTCACGCAGCAAGTGGAGATCTCGGAGTAGCAGCAGCAGCTCGTCACTGAGGTAAGCTACACGTGCACAAGGTAAGCGAGATAAGCTAGGTAAGCTACAAGCGCACAGCTAAGGATTATAATGAACGTTTTGACATTGGAGCATTCCCAAAATCCACCAACTCTCTTCTCTCCTCTTTACACTCCACAACTAACATTGTCCACTGTCTTCACGGTGACTTCACATCCTTCACTGTTGCTTTCTGATGATCCGCAACAACTGAAGAGAACTGAGAGCAGTGGAAAAAGAGGCTGAGGAAGTCACATCATAACTCATCTCATCTTGTCCTCTTCTACTGAGATAGCTTCTACTCTATGCCCTGAGGTATTTGCTGAAAAGTTATTTGTCTTGAAAGCTAAGCTAGAAGAATCTGCATCCAACCCTCACAAACTCTTCGCCACATCGTCCAGTCACTCATCGTCTTGAGACTGGACTGTAACCCTCTCCAGACTGACCTTCCTCTGAAGACTACTAGACCTGTAGGAGAAGAGGTGGCTCCAAAAACAGGTGGAATAAAAATACCTAAAGATGCTTTTCCATGAGAAAATGTGAAGTGTCATTGCGTGAGTGCTATAAAACTAGTGTTATTTGCCCATAGAGACTCTCTCTCTCTCTTCTGTAAAAACTGAATGATGTTCTGCAAACTGTTTTCACAGCACCTGTTTCTAATAATAATAATAATAATAATAATCAGAAGAAGAAGAAAATAAAAGACTGCATTATTTTTTCTGGTTATTCCTTTTGTACTGTGTCAGAGAGAGAGAGAGAGAGAGAGAGAGAGAGAGAGAATGAGAGAGAGAATGAGAAGGAGAATGAGAGAGAGAGAGAGTGAGAGAGAGAGAGACAGAGAGAGAGAGAGAGACAGAGAGAGAGAGAGAGAGAGAGAGAGGGAAAGACAGAGATAGAGATAGAGAGAGAGAGAGAGACAGACAGAGAGAGAGAGAGAGACAGAGAGAGAGAGAAAGACAGAGATAGAGATAGAGAGAGAGAGAGAGAGACAGAGAAAATATATTAATTCACTAAAATCCATCATTAAGAAATAATTATTTTGAACAAAATCACATGTGCCTCGATTATTAGTTTTAATCAAAAATATGTCTTAGGTACATGGAACTCAAGCATTTGGGGCAAATGTTTAAATATTTAAGTTTTCTTAGATATTCAGTTTTAATGAGATCCGCACATATCAGATAAATCAGAACTGTTTTGGAACTCTGATCAGACAAAACAAAACTGTTTGGCAATAATAACGCTGGAGTGGTCACTGCACACTGAAAACATGGTATATCTGACTGGCCATCCTCTGTTTACCCTTACAGTGTATAGGGAGCATTAGGGTCACTGTATTTCGAGCTGACAGCTGTTCACAGTCGTATTTTGTTCAGTGTACAAACTACAGAAATCCCATCTGAAACCACCGGCGAGCCATTCTGTCCTTTTACCATAAGACACTATACTTACAGAACTAAAACACACATCCATTAAACATAATACAATCATTATTTATTATTTTCTTTACTTTATTGTTATTTCATTAGTTTCATCATGCAGACAATATATCACAAATAATGCTACAGGCAGACAAGTAGATCCATGAAAACTCAGGACCTACTTTCCTTTGCCTTCACTAGCTATTCAAATGGCCACCATTCATGACATTCCACTTCACTGAAAGCATTTTGTGCTTTCTACGCGTCTGAACGTCTGATGCTCTACCCACTCTGAGCAGTGAATTAGTGTTTCTCCAGTCTCTAAAACTCCCCCACAATATGAACAGGAATGGGATTTCTCTCCTTTCCACATGGGTTTGGTTTCCTTTAAGGTGTTTTCACATCACAGCTTGTTTAGTTCAAACCTTTAAAGTGGGAAAATGTGTAAAGTGACCATTCTGTCATACGTGGCAGCACAAAAATCTTCCTCTGCATTTAACCCACGAAACCCATTGAATGGTCCCTTTCTTAAAGGAACCACACCCTGACTACAACGAGCCTTCTGGAAACACCGGAATGGAGAATAGACTGGGGGCCGCTGTGGGTGCAGGTTTAATTCCAACCAAGAAGAAGCCAAACCTGAGTAACTGAAAACCAAGACCACTTAACCTTCACACCGGGAATCATGGAACTCAGCACCACCACAGAACCTTCACACCGGGAATCACGGAACTCGGTGCCACCACAGAACCTTCACACCGGGAATCACGGAACTCGCTGCCACCACAGAACCTTCACACCGGGAATCACGGAATTCATCTCCACCACAGAACCTTCACACCGGGAATCACGGAATTCATCACCACCACACCGGGAATCACGGAACTCAGAACCACCACAGAACCTTCACACCAGGAATCACGGAACTCAGCACCATCACAGAACCTTCACCCCGGGAATCATGAAATTCAGCACCACCACAGAACCTTCACACCGGGAATCGCCAAATTCAGCGCCACCACAGAACCTTCACACCGGGAATCATGGAACTCAGCGCCACCACAGAACCTTCACACCGGGAATCACGGAATTCAGAACCACCACAGAACCTTCACACCGGGAATCACGGAACTCTGCGCCACCACAGAATTCGGTGCCACCACATAACCTTCACACCGGGAATCACAGAACTCAGTACCACCACAGAACCTTCACACCGAGAATCACGGAATTCAGCGCCACCTCAGATCCTTCACACCGGGAATCACGGAACTCAGCGCCACCACAGAACCTTCACACCAGGAATCATGGGGATCCAGAGGTCACATTATTATTTTTTCCCATCAGCAACAAACTCCACTTCTTGCTTGTGGTCACATCGCCACAGCAAGTAGGAAACACTATCCTCCATGAAATCTCACTAACACATTGATCATTTATTCCTTTCTTTAAAAGAATTCCTCAATTAAGCATGAAGGCAGAGACTTCCTGCAAACCGTTAAATGTAACGGATCTTCAAAGCCAGCGAACTCTGGAAGACACTGAGGAATTGGAGGTCCTGGCTGATGCAGCCCCACTCCGGCCCACGAGTCTTACTTACATTCACTGACACTTATTTCTATTTCCTGTGACGGGTATTTGCTGTGCTCCTGGCCAGTACAAGCACCTTAATCCATCCTCCTCCTGCCTCCAGTATTTGCAGGTGCAAAAAGTCCTTAAATGTGTTTTTGAACTAATAAAGACTGTTACCAAGTGGACGTTACAACATGTCCCTCACTGTACTGCTCATACTGCTCATCGTGTACCAGCTGGCAACTCAGGGGGGGAGGAATCTTCTACATGATGAAGAATTTCCTACATTTCAAACCCACAGCATTATTTATAACAGGTCTCTCACCCAGACCTCAGACTTTTATGCAAATCAGAAAAATGTGCTTAGAATCGTGAAGCTATTATGGTTCGACTCAAGGACTGGTTTAGATTAATTTTCTCATCCCAATGAAAATAACTGGATCAGGATGAAGTTCAGGTGAGTCTCTGACATGCGTCCAGGGGAAGTCTGCAGCAGGTCTTGGGTTCAAGGCCTCCAACTGTTGTATGGTCCCTAACATTTCAGGACACTTCTATAACCTTGGGCCCCATCGGGGTGATGCCCAGAGAGTCTGGAGATGGACACGTCCTTATTTTGGTTATAAAACTGTTCTGTCGTGCGAGAGAAGACAAAAAGACCCACAAAACAAAGACATAGAAAAGGTCCAGACTTCCTACTTTCTGCTTTTAGATGAACACGTGTCTTAATTAGACAAAGGGCTGTAATATAGACATAATATCAGTATCAGAATTATAGTACTATATATACACGACATATAGAAGCATGCTCATAACGTTTCTGGAATTAAAAATCATGACGTTTTAAGGGATAAACAGGTTGGAAAATGGAAATGTAAGAATGATGAATATTTGTGTTCACAAAACCACACAAATCTCAAGGAAAATGTGGAATCTGGTCCATTTAATAACATCAGAACAACCAGTAACTCACCTGGAGCTGTGATAGGCCACTCTATCAGAAACTCTGTGATTGGTTAGAGGTTCATTTGCATATCGCAGCCTGTTGTAATATTTGTATCACAGAGACCAATATCGCAGCAATTATTGTGCAGCTCTAATTAAAAGCTATTTAAACTACATGTGCAAGAAATTACATACTTGTTTAGAGCTTTAGAGTAGAAAAACATCATGCGCTGTCACCGCTGCCCTTAACACATTTATGAATCTTTAATGTATTTGAATGCCTGAAGCTCTTCCCGCACTCGGGGCAGTGGTGCGGTTTCTCTCCGGTGTGGATGCGCTGGTGTTTCTGGAGACTGCTCTGCTGAGCGAAACTCCTCCCACACTCCAAGCAGAGGTGCGGTTTCTCTCCGGTGTGGACGCGCCGGTGCATTTGGAGACTGCTCCGTACAGTAAAGCTCCTCCCACACTCCGAGCAGAGGTGCGGTTTCTCCCCGGTGTGGACGCGGCAGTGTTTTTGGAGGTGATGCTGCCGGGCGAACCTCCTCCCACACTCGGGGCAGGGGTACGGCTTCTCCCCGGTGTGGAGGCGCTGGTGTATGTGGAGGTTACTCCGCCCGGTAAAGCTCTTCCCGCACTCTGAGCAGAGGTATGGCTTCTCCCCGGTGTGGAGGCGCTGATGTGTCTGGAGATGATTCTGCTGAGTGAAGCTCCTCCCACAGTCCGAACAGTCGTAGGGCTTCTCCCCTGTGTGGATGCGCTGGTGAGTTTTGAGGGTTCCCCCATCTTTAAAGGTCTTACCACAGTCAGGGCAGCGAAAGGGCTTCTCGCCCGTGTGGATGTACTGGTGCGTTTGGAAATGTGTCTGTCGTGTGAAGCTCCGCCCACACTCGGAGCAGTAGTACGGTTTCTCGCCTGTGTGGATGCGCTGGTGTCTCTGGAGGCTACTCTGAACTGCAAAGCTCTTTTCACACTGGGAGCAGCGATAGGGTCTCTCGCCGGTGTGGATGCGCCGGTGTCTGTGGAGGACACTCTGCTGAGTGAAACTCCTCCCACAGTCGGAGCAGTCATACGGCTTGTCTCCTCTGTGAATGCGCTGGTGTGTTTTGAGGGTCCCACAGTCTCTGAAGCTCTGCCCGCACTCAGAGCAGAGGTACGGCTTCTCTCCTGTGTGGATGCGCCGGTGCGTTTTGAGGGAGCCCCCATTTTTAAAGCTCTTCCCGCACTCAGAGCAGCAATACGTCTTCTCTCCGGTGTGAACGCGCTGGTGTTTCTGGAGGGTGCTCTGCTGAGAGAAGCTCCTCCCACACTGTGAGCAGTCATACGGTTTCTCTCCACTGTGGATGCGCCGGTGTGTTTTGAGGGTACCTACATTTTTAAAAGTCCTCCCACACTCTGGGCACAGGTGACTTCTCTCCTCTGCTGTACATTTTTGCATTTCTGTCCAGGTTTGATTCGTGTGAGTATCATCAGAAAACTCCGGAGCTTCTGCTCGATGCCATATTCTCATATTTCACCTCTTTATTAAGGTAGTCTGACAAATTCCCCTCAATGGTTCATCCAGATGTGTCTGTAAAAACAGAAAACAGCGTATTTTATTATAAACTACGTGGGATGGGTATTGTTTTAATTTTTTCGATTCTGGTTCTTATCAATTCCCTATTTCGATTCCACAAAGGTAAATAAAAAAAACAAAAAAGAGAACTGTTAAAATAACAAAACAAACTTCTTTCAGAATGATTCAAAGCAGACAATAGATTTGTTAACAATAAAACCATTAGCAAATTTACATTAAATAAATCACATAATGTAAAATAAATGTGTATTTGGGCTTAACTTTTGTTTTTTAACAAACCTAGCGAATCTCAACTAAAACAGGTCCTGGCAGATACGGCGTTTAAGAACTGATTTACAGAATGTTTTACTGACAGGCTGCAACGTGTCTAAAGATACAACGAGCTCCGCCCACTCAGCATTCAGCACCACCAGTATACTGATCACCGCCTGATCATCTGGAATCATCTGCTCCTGGTTCTTCACTGGTTCAGTGTCTTAACCAACAGAAACATTCCTCTGATTAGGGTCAGGACAACATGAACATACAAGAAAGTCTGGATCTCTGGAAGCAAATGATGGACCCTCCCTTGGATTAAAAAATAAACAATATGCTGCTATTTCTAATGGCCAAAAACTGACTAGTTTCCAAACAACTGAGGACACTCCAGTGTGTATCTGTACATTTCCACAGGCTTCACACACACATACAGTCCGGCCCAGAATTATTCAGACCCCTGGCTAATTTTCACTTACTTTTATTCAAGCAGCAGTTTCTTCTTGGTTGGAAGCGACTCCGCGGTCTCCCAGAAGAGAATCAGACGACGTCGAAGAGGCGTCACTGCGGAGAAAAATACTTCTCAGCTTTTAGTTACATTTGAACATAAAGTGGCATGTCCAACGTTATACATACCTTGAAAACGAGCATCTGCATGTCTCCGGCCGTATTTTCCATTGACTGTGAAAGATTGCAAAAGGTATGACTTTTTACATTTTAATTTATGCATTTAAATGTCTTTTGTAAGTCATTTGTTTGTTCATTTCTCTGTAAAGTGACCTTAAGAGCTTTGCTTATAAATAAAATGTTATTATGATTATATTATTATTATTATTATTATTATTATTAACAGTTATTAATCAGCTCCAGTCATCAGTTATTGATCTGCACCTTCTGAACCGCCTCCTCGAGCTCTGCTTCTGCTGTTTCACTCGAGCTAGAGAACCAGGAATACACGTAGCGCCCTCGTCTGGAGGCCAGAGGACCTCGCTGGACCCACGTATCTAAATAATAATTGTGTTGGTCCTGAAGAAAGAAAAAAATCACTCAGTTCTTCAGCATCACACAGTTCCTCCTGGTTTACGGATCTCTGGACTAAATTTCCTTCTTCAGCAGGATCTCGATCCCAAACTCCTCCAGAACTGCTCCAGAACTCTCTCCAGTCCAGAGAAGAGCAGAGAGTTCATAGAGGGACGTCTCGTCCTCCCCAGTCTCCAGATCGGTCTCCCATTGAGCTGCAGGACCAGCTGGAGACCCACAAGCTCCAAACGAGAAAAAAGAGAAAAGCTTCCAGAGCGGTATCCTCAAGATCCAACATTCTCGTTATGACTGTTCACTTACACAGTGACTATGAAGTCCAGCACACAAAGGAATGTAATCCTGAATACATTGAAATAATTATAAAATAGAATAAAAAAGGAAATAGAATAAAAATAGAATGTCTAGGGCATCTGTGCGCAGTATTTACGATTGGGTAATAAATACGACTTCAGTCAAATTCGAGTCTCGACTCCCACGATCAGACAGTTTCCATCCACAAGATGTTAACGAGAGAGAAAACAGAGAACCGAAGGTTTATTTCTCCTTATTTCTCCTAAAGGGGGTTTAGGAGAAACGGGTCAGACTAATCTCCAGACCAGAAGATGCTTTATTTGGAAGAATCTGGAACAGCGGGATCTTCTGCTGGGTTTCTCACAGCGCCTCCTCTCCGAAACACCTTCAAAGCCAAACAAACCAGAGAGAGTCGAACTGAAGAGCTCAACCTTCCTTCTCTGCTCTGTGTGGACTTGAAGAACAACAGCGCCGCCACCTGGACTGCACGGGGAGTGCTCACTCTCAAACCACGTGACTCGTCTGCCCTATTGTTCTCACCATCATTGCACACATTTTATAACAATAAAAAAGTTAGAATGTTATTTCAGCAAGGAATTATAACGAGGCCTTAAAGGAAGAGTACTGTTAGTGGGGTGGCGGTAGCTCAGTGGGTAGGATACTTGCCTCTGGCCCACACACTCTGGAGGTCACAGGTTGGAGGTCACAGGTTCGAATCCTACCTCCAGCACACCACCACTGGGTCCCTGAGCAAGACCCTTAACCCCAAGTTGCTCCAGGGAGACTGTCTCCTGTAGCTAGAGAATGGAAGTCACTTTGGATAAATGTAAATGTGATATTCCTTGGAAGAACATTTAGTCTCCGCCATTAAAATATCTGTTTACTAAAAAAGTGAGAGAAATATAATTCAAACGTCTCCATTAATAGTATCCAGGTAAACTCTTTATTTATTCTATGTTCAAAAAGGACATTGAGACTTTCTGTTCTTTCTATAATACTGGTTCATATCTGTTCTAACTGTTACATTGTGCTCAGATGCTCTTATGTTTATTCGAAGTTTTTTTTTAATGGTTTTATTTTCTCCTGTATAGACATTCTTTTTGGAATCGTAAATTTCAAGAAGTAGTAAGAAGACAAATATTTTGTAATACTCCGCTCCTCGCACTTTTTGTAAATGGGCGGCACCTAGTAGCAAAGCTGTGGTACTATGGCTGTATACAGGACTCGCATTAATGACGCGATCTTTACCAAAGACACTGCAGTTAACTGTAATGATAAAACGGTGGAGAGAATGGTCACGCTATCACAACTACCACGGCTGCTCCTGCTTTACTGGAATATATGGCAAACAGAAGAATTAGAAGACAGCGCGTATTCAGGGACCATACGGATTTCCTGACTCATGATGATGACTGGCACAGGAACTATTCTCTTAGAGCCGTGTGCTAAACCGGGGCAGCTTTACAAAAGCAGACTTTAAGGAACATTGCTATAACTGTCCCATTACAAGTTCTATCCACCCTCAGGTTTTTAGCCAGAGGAGCTTATCGGCCTGAAACCGGACCGATTGGGTATTTGTCAGTCATCACTGAGCCGAGCCAGGCCCGCTGTATAGGTATAAACCGTTTGTGATCCAGACATGTATTTCCTCACACTGCGGTTGATCAGGCAAACATTAAAGCGCAATTCGCAGCGATGTCTGGTTTTCCAAATGTAATTGGAGCGATCGACTGCACACACTGCTATAAAGGCACCTACAGAGAAGGAATTTTCTTATGTTAATAGAAGGCATTTTCATTCAATTAATGTGCAAACTATTTGTGACGTGTGTCTCATTAAAGTTGTGGCGAGATGGTTCCTGGCTCAACCCATGATGTTTATTCTCAGAAACAGTAGCGTTGCATTATGCCGCATTGTGCACGCATGTAGCTGCATAACGTTGCACATCACGGCTCGCCTGTACCTGAGGAGCTGAGCAAAGGAACATCACCTGGGAAATGTACTTCGTTAAACGGCTAATCAAACGCAGCATACAGACCTTTAAACTAATTCCTTTAATGTGTAAGGTTACATGGCACAGCATTTATATTTTAGTTGATTGGCTGTATCTCCCTGGACTAGGCCTTTTGTATTTTGTGGCTGCAGCACAGCTTCCGTCAGCACACAGCCGGACTGTCGCCCCGCGGGTTCTAAGGCGCGGGGGTATGGCAGCCAGAGCCCGAAGATGTGTTCGGTACGGCAGCGCCAGGAGTTTCATCCACAGCATGGGGGTCACTTCTGGTACCCTTGTCTGAAACAGAATAAACATCAGTAATGTGGCATCTGCTGCCCGCTGATGTCGGGGCCCCCCTCGCCCGCTGACGTCGGGGCCCCCCTCGCCCGCTGACGTCGGAGCCACCCTCGCCCGCTGATCTTGCCCGCTGATCTTGCCCGCTGATGTCGGAGCCCACTCACCCGCTGATGTCGAGGCCCCCCTCGCCCGCTGACGTCGGGGCCCCCCTCGCCCGCTGACGTCGGGGCCCCCCTCACCTGCTGATGGCGGAGCCCCCCTCGCCCGCTGACATCGGAGCCCCCTCGCCCGCTGACGTCGGAGCCCCCCTCGCCCGCTGACGTCGGAGCCCCCCAATAACTGCAGCATCTCGCTGCTCAAAAGTTGTGAGCCCTGGGGCGTCATTTATCAAGCGTGTGAGCACAGATCTGTGCTTACGATCATTTCTGCGTAAAGTATGGAATTTATGAACTTATATACACACGTAAATATACACACCCCTCTGATCAGTGTATACACACCACCCAGTGGTAGAACTGAGAAACTGCAGGATTCTGCCAGCAGTGTTGGATGCAGTAATCTCCCTGAACCCAAACTACATTCAGTCTCTTTAGACAAGTCCGGCACAAGTGGAAGTTAAGCGGGGATGATCTTGCCGTGTTGATGCTCTCCCCTGATATTCAGAAAGCCACCAGGGCTTTGAATGGAAGGATATGTAGCACCAGTGTGATGTATTTCCATTATTTTCAAAAGTGCACAACAGCAAGTACGCATCACATCTTTGTGGGTGATTTCTGACATCAACAATCGTCCCTGATGATGCTGGAACAGCCTGGAAGAACGTATAGTGTACTCTGGCACATCTGAAACTCCTTGGAGCATTTATGCATGTTTAAAGTGCTCCTGTGCGTGAATCTCCTCCCATAGTCTGGGCAGTGATGGGGTTTCTCTCCGGTGCGGATGCTAGTGCGTTTGGAGATAACTGCGTTGAGTGAAGCTCTTCCCGCACTCAGAGCACTGAAATGGTTGTTCTCCAGTGTGAACTCGCTGGTGGTCCTGGAAATTGCTTTGCTGGGTGAATTTCTTCCTGCACTCAGAGCAGAAACACGGCTTATCTCCTGTATGGAGGCGCTGGTGTAACTGCAGGTAACTGTGCTGGTTGAAGCTCTTCCCACACTCTGAGCAGGGGTATGGCTTCTCCCCAGTGTGGATCCAGCGGTGGGATTGGAGGTTACTCTGCAGAGCAAAAGCCCTCCCCGGAGCAGTGAAACAACCTCTCCACTGTGTGGACGTGCTGGTGTTTCTGAAGGTTACTGCGCTGATTAAAACGCTTCCCGCACTCAGAGCAGGGGTGACCTCTCTCCTCGGTTCTGCCTTTTCGCATTGTTCTGAAAGCAAAGTCCACTAGACAGCGTTTACTGAGAACCGGAGCTTCTTCTGGATGATGCGTCACCTCTGACTTGTGAAGGTGGATTCGATTTCATCTGCAGACAAAAGTCGAGAAGAAAAAGACACATCAGATGAAAATGATTCGGTGGTTCCTCTGCTGTGCTACTCTTCAGCCAGACAGTGGAGAGAATGAGATTCCATCCTGGACTGGGCAGTTAGATTCTGTTTATCTTACACTTTGTTCCTCTATTTTTCATCTGAATGGGGTTTAATAGTTCTCCATCATAGATTACACAGATTACAGAAGATCTCACTGCCCACACCAGTCTCTCCTTATCTGGAGATTATTGGGTCTGACTTGTTTCTCCTAAACACCCCTTTAGGAGAAATAAGGAACAAAAGAAAAAAGATAGCGTTGTTTACAATGATCAAAGATTGTCTAGTATATCTGTGTTTCCCAGTTCTGCTCCTGGAGCCAAATTCTAAGATTTTTCCCCTGAAGGCAGGTCAGTCTTTTTTATAGTGAGAAAAATGTGTGAAAATTAACTTAAGACAGAGTTACTCTTCAAGTGAGAAGTTGTTTTTTATGAGTTTTGATGAGTCTGGAAACTTTCTGTCATTAGCACTCATCAAGTTTTCTGAAATGTCTTTCATTTGTACTTGGGTTGTTTCTTATTGCACCATTGTGTATCTTAGAGCTGCACAATACAAACAAAATGTCAACATTCAAGTCCATAAATATTGTTTAAAAAATGTGCATTTACTCCCCCACCCATACAGTCTGGATATGGAAAACAAGCTACAAAACAGCCAGTTTTCAAATTGTAGCATTTGTGAGGTCACAAAACCAACACATCTTACACAGACTACAGTAGTTTAGCTCCACCCACCCCGTCACTGATTCTCCAACATCTTTAACGGTTAAAATGTTTGTTGGATTCCATTAAGACTTTGATTCATCAGAGCACCCAGTAACTCACCTGGAGCTGCGATTGGTCTCCCTGTCAGAAACACTAAGATTGGTAAGAGGCTCATTTGCATATCATGATAATGATTAACCGACGATTTATATTGTGCAGCTCTAAGAGTTTACAATGAACCACAGTCTCCAAGTATCTCCAAACCCCTGGAAGCATCTCTAATCACCTCTAAATAGCCCCAACAACTTATAAATCACTCTAAACATCTATAAACAAACACCTCAACACTTCCAACCCTCTCAAAACATATCTAAACATCCCCAAGCATCTCTTAAGACCCCAAAACTCCACCAGACATCTCTAAACACCTCAAAAGTCCACCAGACATCTCCAAACACCTCAAACTCCAACAGACATCTCCAAACACCTCAAACTCCATCAGACATCTCCAAACACCTCAAACTCCATCAGACATCTCCAAACACCTCAAACTCCAACAGACATCTCCAAACACCTCAAACTCCATCAGACATCTCCAAACACCTCAAACTCCATCAGACATCTCCAAACACCTCAAACTCCAACAGACATCTCCAAACACCTCAAACTCCATCAGACATCTCCAAACACCT
>JBBPDC010010742.1:0-13480 GCA_037974485.1 Hemigrammopetersius urotaenia | reverse complement strand
CACTCGCTGTGTGTGTGTCTCTCTCACTCACTCGCTGTGTGTGTGTCTCTCTCACTCACTCGCTGTGTGTGTGTCTCTCTCACTCACTCGCTGTGTGTGTGTCTCACTCACTCGCTGTGTGTGTGTCTCTCACTCACTCACTCGCTGTGTGTGTGTCTCTCACTCACTCACTGTGTGTCTCACACAATCTCTCTCTCTCACCATCTCTCTCTCTCTCTCACACACACACACACACACACACTCACACAGGTGTCTGACCTGGTGCTGAGCAGTTGATGTTCTTGTCCTTCCCCACATCGGACACCTGAAAGATCCACGTGCCCAGCAGCTCTTCGTAGGTGCAGTTCGCAGGTGTGTCCGAGCGCGCGAGATCAGTCCACAGCACGAACACAAGACCGAACACGAAGACGGGCATCCGCTGCATCATTACACACTCTCACACACCAATATCAGAAAAAAATCCCCCAAATCCTTTCCTCTATATTAGTCTTACACACACACCCAAACCCCAGGAACGGCCAGCTCGAGCAGCATAACACACGCGTTCTATAACCCTCGCGCTCTGGTCACGTGATTTAGGCAGCTGCGAGGAAGTTCACATGATCAGGAACCACGTGATTCGGTGAGACAATGTATCATGTGATTAGCAGACGCTTTATATATTAGAGACGTTTTACATTATAGACGCTTTTATATTATATACATGTATGTTGTTTTGTGTCACATGTTCACAAATATAGATAGATAAATAGATATACCTTTATTGTCATTGTACTGAAGCAGGATGCTACACATACAACGAAATTGTAGGGACAGACAACAATGACTATAAAGTACTATAAAGTATTGCACTTGTTGAGGTGAGATCAAAATTGCGCTTGTGTATATATGAATATAAATATATACGTATAAAATTACACTACACAAGTATAAATAGATGCACATATTGTAGACAGTGTTGAGATTATAGCACATTGCCCTAAGATTTGCGGAAAACTGCAGAAGTTATTGCACCTTGTCTGTGAGTGGTAATGGTATGAGTTTGTGTGTTTTTAGTGCAGTGATGGCTTGTGGGAAGAAACTGTCTTTGAGCCTGTTGGTCCTAGTTCTGATGGACCTGTAGCACCTACCAGAGGTCATAAGCAGGATGTGTACTGTCTCTGATGATTCCCTCAGCTCTGCTGAAGCAGAAAGATGTGTAAATGTCTTTCAGTGAAGGGAGGGGGCAACCAATGATTTTCTGTTCTGTCTTGACTACCCTCTGCAGTCTCTTCTGGTCTGACTCTGTGCAGTGGGAGAACCCTACTGGGATGTAGTAAGTCAGTATGCTCTTGATGGTGGAGCGGTAGAAGGTCACCAGCAGCTTCTTGCTGATGTTGTTCTTACTGAGCACTCTGGGCACTGTTGTGCCTTTTTGTTGACTGCCGTGGTGTTAGCAGTCCAGGAGAGGTTGGCGGAGATCATTGTGCCCAGGAAGGTGAGGGTGTGCACCCTCTCCAAACAGTCACCCTTGACATAGAGGGGGGTGGATCTGCCTTGTGTATCCAGAAGTCCAGTATGATCTCTTTAGTTTTTTAGTGTTCAGAGCCAGGTTGTTTGCCGAGCACCACTCAGACAGCCTCAGGACTTCGTCCCTGTAGGCAGACTCATCTCCACCAGAGATCAGCCCCACCAGTGTTGTGTCATCAGCAAACTTATTTATTGTGTTGCTGATGTGGGTAGGTCTGCTGTCAGAGGTGTATAAGGTGAACGGCAATGGGCCCTTGTGGGGGGCCTGTACTCAGTGTCTGGGTGGAGGACCTGTGGGGTCCCAGTCTTACTGTTTGGGGCCGGTTTGTGAGAAAGTGTTTAATCCAGGAGCAGGTGAGTGGGATACACGTGACCACTAATCACTGCACGGCTCAGTTACTTTCACACACAAATACACCTAGAAATACATACATAAACACAAACAATGTTCCTCCAACACCACAATATGAAGTATCCCAAATAACACAAGCAGAAACAACAAAAGAAAACACAAGTGTAAGTGATCAGGAGATTTTAAGTTTATAACGTTATGGATTGGAGATGTGTTTAGATTAATGGACTAAACTGCATCTCTGCTATGGTTGACCTCCAGTGTTGCACCTGGTTAAAGCTCCCACCTTTTTTTCCACCAGCAGTTTGTGTCCTGCAGCTTCAGCGCCGTCTGTAGCCGGTGGTCCACAGTGTTACGGCTGTAGCAGGTATGTGGACTTTCTGGTGAGCATAAAAATCTCCAGAAAAATTGAGACATTCCACCTGAAGGCCAGGTGTGAAGAATGAGAGGCTGGATGTTTTCATGTAGAAGCATGGAGGGCCCACCCTGGAAATCCAGCCTGATATAGCAAAACAACTCTTCATTTTTCAAATAAATTAACACAAAATAATTGTAGAATAACTCTAATAATAAGGATAAGAATAATAAAACTTAGTAGACAATCCACTAATTTAAATTGTTTTGGCATAATTAACTCAACTTACATTTTACATACGCTTTTATCCAACTTCTGGACAGGATCTCCCTATGAATAAAGGCTTCTATAAAGCTTCTATGACTTTTTGCAATGACGTGGAACAATATATAAAACAGGTTCTCTATCAGTCAGTGATGTATATGTAGCCATAGCCTTTACTGAAGAACCCTTAAAGAACCCTTCTTTAAGAGCTCACCAGGTTTTTCCCAGGTCCAATATTATCATTGGTGCTGACAGCACTGTACTTAGAGGATCTTCAGAGTCTCCTGAGTGAGTTTAAAGAAGGGCTGAGTACTTGAGTTGAAGCACTTTAAACAGAAGTGCTCATCAGAAGATCTCATTCTTTTCCTCATGTTCTCTCAGTGCAGGGATCCTAGGGGAACAGTCAAGTGTAACAAGGTTCTGAGTATTTCTTCTGTACATACAGTTATTTGAATTATTCTGGTGATGATATTTGCATGGATATCTGAATTGCTCATCCTGTTCAGTATGGTTTGATGAAGAAGCAGTAAGATTAATTCTGAGGTCAGAACAGACCTATTCATTCATCTTGTCACAGTGGTGGGGTGTTTCATAGGGTGAAAGCTGAAGAAGCACCCAAACTATACACAAAAGCGTAGACTGGGAATAAAACCCAGGACCTTCTCACTGTGATCCAACATCTAAAAACCACCATGCCACCCTTTAGAAGAGGTTAAGAGATCAAAAGGTCTGGACTTCAGTAAATCGAGAGATATCTGTTAATTTGTATACATTATTGTGTCAAAGTTGTTTAAGACACATTTAGCTGCAGGATTCTCTGACATGTTTTAATATATGTCAGATAGATTTTGAGGGTGATAAAAAAACACCTGTATTGTCATTAAACACACCAGCAAATCAATCACTGTCACTCGTTTACAGATGATTCTATTCCAGATGTTTAATAATGATTTAAAAGGTTTTCATACAGAAATACAACGTCCTTCAGAGGTCCAGAAAATAAGAAAAAGAAGAAAAAAGAGGAAGAGGAGGAGGAGGAAGAGGAAGATGCTCTAAACAGCAGAAAGCATTTTTCTCACAAAGCTGCATAAAACTATATGAACAGAAATCACCTTCAGAAATACGTCAACGACATCATATTACATTCTACAGCTCAGTCAGAGAGAACCAGAGGGACACCCCCCTCCCCCCAATAACCACCCAAATAAATAAAATCAAAAATCGATCAAATAAATACAGAGAAATGTAAACACCAGCTCAGCTCACACAGTTTAAATTGGCCCAGAGTGGAGAAGGTCTTAACACAGTTTAAAGTTAAATCACCGTCTTCAAGACAGGCCTTCAGGTGTGTTCAAACCAGCAGCCCTGCTTCACTAAACCCAACAAACCCACTCCAAACGCACTCAACCCTGACAAACCCATCATACCCACTCAAAACCACCCAAACCCACCAAATACCTCCAAACTCACTCAATCCCTCTGCTCAAACCTAGCAAACACCCTCAAACCAATTATACCCACCCAAACCTGCTAAAACCCACCTGAATGGTGCCCAGAGGGAAGCTGACCTCCTGACAGAAAAGATGGTCAAATATTGCACTCTTAACATTTCTTTCCTTGCGACCATCTCCTTCACAAATAAAGTTAGAATATTTACTCTAGTGTTGTTTCCACAGCTAAATGTAGACATCAACACTCTCTCTCTCTCTCTCTCTCTCACACACACACACACACACACACACACACACACAAACACATACACAATGTTCACTATCATTCTCACAGACTGGAGCTTTTGATGGGGTCGGGTTGTCGGAGGGTTTTTGGTGGGTCAGTTAATTAAGTTGAAATAATGAATTAAACTGATTAAAAGATGGAACGGCTAAACTAAAGAAATCATGAAATGATGATTCACTGAAGTAGAGTTTACTTAGAGTTAGAAACCCACAGACCCCCTTCCTTCCTTTAAACTCCCCGATCAGTCATTCATTCTGAACACACATACACTTTCTCTCACTTGCACATACACACACACACTCTTAGACCCTAATACAAGTTTGGATGTTTTTTCATGTCCACATGTGTTTGAGTTCATTTTATTTAAATTTCAGGGACAGAAATTCATGAATCGATCGAATCAATCAAATCATCGATCAAAAACCTTTTCTAAATCTCATGAATGTCATCGCAGTAATAGGTGCTGTGTGTTTGTGTGGGTGTGTGGGTGTTTATGGTAGTATTGCTTTACATCTGAAAAAACATTTATTTACATTTATATTACTAATTTTATAAAATGAATAAAGTTTCACCATAGAAACATAAATAAACACACATCCCCCCACTAAGCCCCTTCTAAAACTTTATATTGTAAATGTACACACACACACACACACACACACACACACACACTGAGCAAGCCTCTACTGAGCATGTCTCTGCTCATTTGCTTGTTTGTTTATTTGTTCCAGGTCACACTTTAATGGAGGTCAGGTCACATGAGCTGATGCTCCATGGCTGTCCATCACTCTGTCTGTACACACACATCAGTCCAGCTTCCTTTCGGTGTGTGTATGTGTATGTTTTAAATGGGTAAATTATTGAGAAGCCCTTCATGAATGCTGTGTGTTCCCAAAGGTGGTCATTAATCAGTGTTTTAATTGATTATAATGAGCTGAGTGGACCAGAAAGTCACAAACACACACACACACACACACACACTCCAGTCAATTCCATACTGTTAATTTCACTAGTGTTCACCAAGGCCAGAATTGGCTGATCCTGGACAGCGGGGAAGGAGAGATGAGAATTTTGGTAAATATCACAAAAAACTTTCAGAATCAGGAAGATAACCCTGGATGCCTGAAAGTAAGAAAGAATACTGGAGAGAGGGAGCAAATAGAAAATGAGAAGAGGAAACAGGTTGATGTGATAGATCTCAAATGAGCGTTTACAGGATTCTGCAGTAAATAAGACAGAGCACTTTGTGTAGCAGAGTAGCTCCTCCATTGTCATCTCTTCTCAAGAGCATCATGTGTGTGCGTGTGTGTGCGCACTTAGTAATGCTGTGTCCGGTGCTGCTGTTTCTCTGGACAGCCCTTTATAAAGTGTGTGAAGGACAAGTCCCCGCACCGCTGTAAGTTCTCTGGTGTTTAGGTCCCCAGTTCATCATATAAACACACATGTGTTTTTTGAAACTGTTGTAAGGACATCTCTAATTAGACAAAAGCCATGTTTGTTTAAGGCCACTACCAAACCAAACAAACAACAAAACAAACAAAAGGAATTACATTGTTGAGCGCTCTCTGCAGGCTGTTCGTAAGACCACCTGGCAGTTTTGGCAGATGTCCTGTTGTCTTGCTGTACTCTCCACCTGCCTCCAGCGCTGAAAATATGTAAACACGCACACTAAGAACTATATTCGTCTTATTACCTTTATCCGTGCATTCCTCCTGACTCGTTCCTGAATGCTGCTTTCTTTGTTCCCTCTCTCCAACATCCCCCAAGGCCTCATAATGAGGAGGAGCTCTGGCTATAGTGCCGCAGTACCAGGCACTCATATTTGGGGGACGGGGGCAGCCCCAGGGCCAGCTCAGAGCTGCCAGGGGAGTTGGGCGAACCACTCCCAGATGCCACAGAGTCCCTGAAGGGTGATGGAGGTGTTAGTGGCAGCAGCTCCTCCAGCTCAGCCTTTGTAGCCGTGGACTCCAGTGCGGAGGCCGTACCAACCATCAGCTCTTTGATGCTGGACACAGGAGAGCTCCTGGCTCCTGGACCCCTGGAAGAGGAGCTGGGTAGGGAGCAAGGCATTGGTCGACCCCCGTTAGACTCCACTGGCGGCAGCGGCTGAATCTCAGCATAGGTTGTCATCGTGGTTGGCATGGAAACCTCTCGAGGCAGGAAGTATGGAGGCAGACAGTTGGACGATTGACCATGAGCAGATACACTAGCTGACATGCTTGCAGACAGCCCAATGGCACCCCCTTGTGGTGAGTTGGACAGCATCATGCTATTTAACTCACTAATGTTAGCAGTGAAGCGGTTAACCACGCAGCTAATCTGCTCCATTAACGATCCCTGTGATGCACTGTTTCCTCCAACACCACCGCAGGGCACGCTGTCATTACGAGATGACTGGTTCATGTAAGATGACACTCCGGTAATCACCTGGTCTTCAGTGCCTGAGGACCTTCCCAAAGCTCCACCTACTCCTCTCTGGCTCACGGTACTGATGGGTGATGGGGTCTGGGGACGATATGTGATAGGATAGCTCTCCTCTGGCTCAGTGACCTCATACACCATCTTGTTTTTGGTGCTTTCCGTTGGAGTCTCAGTTCCTCCACAGTAGCGGCCCTCTGATGTCTTAGAGAAAGGCTTGATCACGGCTGTCTGGTTGTTCTCTCGTTTCTTTATGTGGAAGGAAAGACGCTGCCACAAGTGGCTGCCTTTGGAATTTCGTTCTGTTTGAGCCCACGTCACTGACTTGCCGTTTGAGCTGCAAAAACAAAGAAAGAATCAGATTCTATCTTCATGAATACCCCAAACAGTCCTTCTCCTTTAATACCAGAGGTTCCATTATTAATGTACACTTTAACCCTTTAATTGTCTCTTATGGGGGTGGGAACATCAATGAGAATGTTTGGAAGGGTCAGACTACCCATGAGGATGAGAGATGATAATGTAAATTTGAAGAGCAACAGTAAAATTATTTTACCTTAAACTGCATTTCTATCAGATCTCTAACCCGAGTCGTGCACCTACACTAAACAACAAAACCAGTATCTGATATAAGGAATGAAAGAGTACAGCATGCTCTTCCTTTACATGGCTCAGGGAGGCGCAGTCACACACGATTCCAAACACTTTTAAAACATCCATCCGCCCTTCCATCCAGACATTTCTCTATGACTCATTAACTCCCTGTTTTATGAGTTTCATCATCAGTCCCCCTGGGTTTATGGGTTTCGTCATCACATGCTTCTCTCTCCCTGAATTCTTTCTCTTTCTCTAGTTTTCCGTCCCATTGTATATTCTCTCACCTTATCTCTCATTTCTCTCTCTCTCTCTCTCTCTCTCTCTCTCTCTCTCTCTCTCATTTTGCTCTGTTGGGGTTAATTAGCGCTGATTTATCTCCTAATTAAGATGCTGATTTAATCATGTAGCTTTGATTGAGAAATGGCAAGGACTTGAAGCTATTCATAAATAACCACACACACACACACACACACACACACACACACACACACACACACACACACACACACATATATATATATATAGTATGCCACTCTGTCTGTAAAAGCTGTAGCTTTTAGAAACTCTAATTCTCCAATAAGTACACCAGCTGAATTTGTGCAGTGTAATACTTAGTCACGATAACATTTAGCCCATGTAATAGTAAAAACATTTAACCAGGTAACATTTAGCACTGTGAATGTTTAAACGAATAATATTTAGCACCGTGAATGTTTAAACAGATAATATTTAGCACCGTGAATGTTTAAACAGATAATATTTAGCGCTGTGAATGTTTAAGTGAGTAGCATTTAACTTTGTGACTGTTTAACCGGGTAACAGTCCTGGGAATGTTGAACCAGGTAACATTTAATGCCAGGAATATTTAATCTAGTAACAGTTGCTGTGAATTTTTAACAAGGTGCTTGTGGTGGGCCTGTGGTGGGTTGGCCCAGGGTGAGTCCCTGCCTTGTGCACATATACCCTGGGATAGTCTCCGGTTACC
Source organism: Hemigrammopetersius urotaenia (assembly GCA_037974485.1). Lineage (NCBI taxonomy): Eukaryota > Metazoa > Chordata > Actinopteri > Characiformes > Alestidae > Hemigrammopetersius > Hemigrammopetersius urotaenia. The sequence continues at coordinate 5,263 of JBBPDC010010742.1, read as the reverse complement.
CACAATCATAGTAAGGATTAAGGGGTTTCAGTAACAGTGCTAGGAAATTTTAACAAGGTAACAGTGCTGGGAATGTTTAAGCAGGTAACTTTTAACACTCTGAATATTTAACAAGGTAACAATTAGTGTAAGAGATGCTTAATCAGATAACAGTGCTGGAAATGTTCTTTAGAGCACATTTATAATAATGTTTAAGCAGGTCACAGACCTCAGTATGTTTAACCAGGTAACCTTTGACAGCAGGAAATATATAAGCATGCAACAATGATGGGACTTTTAAAACAGATAGAAGTGCTAGGAATGTTTAACCAAATATCACTGAGCACTCAGATTGTTTAATCATGTAATAGTGCTGGGAATATTAAGCAAGCTTGTGAATGTTGAAGGAGATAACAATGCTGGAAATGTTTAACCAGCTTACACTGCTGGGAATGTTTAAATAGGTAACAGTGCTGGTAATGTTAAAACATATCATTTAGTGCTGAGAATGATTAAGCAGATAACACTGCAGAGAAGGTGGCAGTCAGCCAGAATGATGAAAGGAGATAAAGACCCTTTCAGGTACTTTTCTATTAATGAGATTTCATCTGACCTTCCAGCGCTGGCTTACAGCACAAGTCTTACGAGTCCCCCTCACCTCTGTCTCTCTGTCTCTCTCTCTCTCTCTCTCTCAGTCTTTCTCTCTCTCTCTCTCTCTCTCTCTCTCTCTCTCTCTCTCTCTCTCTCTCTCTCTCTCTCTCTCTCTCTCTGAGAAATACATCTTTCTCTCTTTCTGTCTCTTTATTCTATATATTTATACTAATGATTTCCTAGAAGTTTCTCTGACCAGTTAGAATCCTCTAAACATCTGTTATTTTTATTGGACACATCTAAAGAATCTTCATGCTTGTTTTCAGCTTCAACATTTTCACAATTCCCATTCCTTTCTACTAGAAATTCTTCTAATAACACAACAATGCACTGTGGACCATGACTAAGCAGTACACCCCCTGCTGGTCTATTCAGTTCTTAACAGAAATTAATGTTTACAATAGATCCTTCTGTCCATCATTTCACTACTGCTGAACAACTGGACAGAATGTAAGTAAGCTAATATTCTACCCTGATCTCTGTGTATAAATTTCTCCTAAAACTCATATCCTTTCTTCAGCTTTGATGCAACAGTGTTCTTGCTTACCAACATGGACACAACCATTCCAGTCTTGTCAATTGGAGAGAAGGAGTGAAACCCATTGCCCGTCAGATTTTAAAAAATGTCTATGTTTTGGCGGCTGGAAGACAACTGCAGACCTGGATTTTCTCAGTGTCTCCTGTACATTGTGTAGAGCTAATTTGTTTATCTACAGCCCTGTCAGCTGTTTATAATAAATATTTGGTTCTGATGGTGAAGTTTTGGAGGGGGGTGTGATATGATTTGTAAAATAGTATGTGGTGGTTTGATGTGAAGGTGGGAAATCTGCTGCATGGACTGAATTAGATTATAACATTATAACAAAGTAAATATTTGGAAATTATTTTATATGTATTCAACAGTGTGTAAATGCTCACACAACCTCACCTGAGTGTCTCCCCGGATGACCCCCTTCTCTTCCACAGGTTTACGAGGCTGCTGGAGCGGCTGGCAGCTGAAGATGCCTTCCCTCCATCCCCCACGTGCATGCGGACCACAGTGGACGTGGTGAAGGCGCTGCGGACATTACGCTCTGGTTTTGCCAAGATGATGTACACCTTTGGAACAAACATGCAGCCCAGAGCCACTGTGGCACTCAGACTCACTGAGAAGCACATGGTCACAATCTTGTAGTTGGAGCCAAAGTAGATGGGCACAAAGGCCAGCCAGATGATGCAGGTGGTGTACATGGTGAAGGCGATGTACTTCGCTTCGTTAAAGTTTGCTGGGACGTTCCGTGTTTTGAAAGCGTAGAAAGTGCAGCTCATTATTAGCAAACCATTGTAGCCCAGAGGTGTCACCACACCTAAGTTGGTGGTATTGCAGATCAGGTTGACCTCCCGGATGGATGGATAGTCAAAGATAACGTCTGGTGGCTCTAGGACAAAAAGTGCCACAATAATGCTGAGCTGCAAAAGAATGAGGATGAAGGCTATGGCTAACTGGGCACAGGCGCTCATAAATCTTGGCTTTTTCGTGCAAATTTTTTTCTTGCTTCCAGCCAAAATCCGAGCAATCCGATTGGTTTTTGTGACCAGAGCTGAGTAGCTCATGGCCGGCGAAAGTCCGACCCCCAGGCGCTGCAGGTAGCAGTGGACCACATGTGGCTTAGCGATGAGGCAGAATGTACACAGGTAGCCCAGGCAGATTCCAGCTAATATAATGTAGCAAAGCTCGCGGCTGGACGACTTGACCACTGGAGTGTCGCGATACACCACAAAGACTGCAGTAACGAAGAAGGTAGCCATCAGACCCAGACAGGAGAAGACCACTGCTGCTATGGGTTCAGGGTCACCCCACCTCAGATACTCCACCGGGATAGGGTCACAGCCTGGGAAAAAGAGGGGGAGAGAGAGGGAGAGAGACTGTTTATAAAGAATCTGAAGACTTACAGACCTCTAGTAGGTCCCCCTTTTTGGCATCAGGGTGATGACAGCCCTCCTGCAACTCACAGGCAGGCAGCCATCTGCTACACTCTCATTCAGAACAGCCAGCAAATCATCACCCGGTTCCAACCAAAACGCAATACAGAACTCCCATCGGTAGGCCATTAATGACAAGAGCAACCCTGCATGCCCTGTAAGAAGCATGAAGCCCCTGCACACCCTGTGGCCTTTCCAACTCCCCGATCAACCATTCAGGATTTGCAAGCCCAGGACAAGTTCACTATCGTCCTCATATTTGTGTGGCCTGCTGGTGGAGCCTCATATATCTCTAACCCTCCTCAAAGAGTAATTAAGTTGGGTCTGGCCATTTACCCTCTCAGTAGACACATCCATCTACATTAGCCTCTGAAAGTGGACTAAAGCCCTGTGTGCTCTGTGACACAGTGCGGTTACAGGAGTAGTCTTTTTGGACTGTAGGACACCAGCATGACCTTGGTCATCAGAAGAAGCGGTCCATCATAGCATTCCTGACGCCTCACCGAGGGATACATGTGCCGCAAAACATTAAAACTGTAGTGTTGGCTTAATTTTAAGTTGCTTAATTTTAGTCTTCCCTAAATCCCACCACTGATGCAGATAACTAAAACATTCTTTCTGTAATTTAAAGGAAACCCAGAAAGTTCAAAATAAAAAGTTAAAATGGTAATGTACACATGACCATGCTATAATCCAAAAAAACAGCCACACACCCTTTAATGACACTTAGAGCTTGAGACAGCCAACGTATCGCATGCTGTGACGCAGCATGGGGCTCTGTGTGATTCCAGTCCAAACCATCACCTTCTGTGCAGTTAAAATCCCTGCCCATAAATAAATAATCCTCAGGATTTTAATGTTATAAAAGCAGTCTGACAGAATAAATAATCTCTTTCAGTACCAACAACAGTAACATAGGCATTTACAATATTGACCCAAACCTCCCCTCAGTCACATGCTGCACTTTGTCAGAGATCAGGAAAAGGAAAAGCCCAACCCCACCCCCCTGTAGAGCTCAAATGGCTAAAATGAATCTCTCAACCCCACTCAGTTTCACTGGTCCTATCGCTATGTGTCTCATGAAGCAGCAAAATATCAACTTGCTTTTGTTCAAAAAGGTCAAAATTCAAAGCTCTCTTATTAACATCCTGAGCTCCATTCACATTTAAAGTGCCTCACCAGAGCGTCTGGCTCAAGGCAGCACCAGACAAAGCAAATCCGAGAGGTCAAAAAAACATCCCCATTCTGCAGACGCCGTTCCGGTTTTGTCTCATTTGGTCTGTAAATGTCCTTCTGTGACTTGGTCATCCTTTTTGAACTTCATAATGGACTGAACAGAATCAGTCAATTACCGCTTAATCCTCAACCGTAACATTTTTAAGATCGTAGGTGCAGGACCTTATCTTCACAAATGTATGCATTGTCCTTCGGCTGCGTCTGCTTCTAACTGTGCTACAGCTCGCCTCTTCATCATCACACTCCTCACTCTGTATCCCATCACATGCTGTGCTTTCCCAATCATTCCCACCAGGTTTACTTCCATCTGACAGATGCGTTCCATCTGACAGATCACAATATTAGCACAGCCCCCTGGCTGCATTTGCTCTCCCAAGTTTGTTCAGTGGGGTTTTGTCGATTGCATTTGCCCGACAGCATTTGGTCGGCTGATTTTTTAGTCTAGGTTTAATTTGCTGTGTTTTATTTGCTGTGTTTGCCAGATGGATTTGGTCAACACAGTTTCATCAATTGGGTTTGGTGGACTTTGTTTTGTTTGGCTGCATTTGATCAGCTGGTTTGATTGGGTTTCTCCAATGCATGACCACAGTATAATAAACAAAAAAGTAAGAAACTGCAGCTTTAATTCTTTGATTGCCGGAGTTTGATTGGCTCATTTGACTGCTTACGTTATATCGACTGGGTTTGGTGGGCTGCATTTGATTGGCTGGCACTGATCTAAGTTTGATTGTTGCATCCTCTTCAACTCACTACCGCAGGATAATAAAGGAAAAAATCTGAAGCAGCAGAAAAGATGACAAAAGTATGCAGACCAAGACAACAGGCAGCACAGTTCAGGACTCCTGTGGTAAAAGGGGGTCTACAGGGGGTGATTTTTTGCATAATTATAGTTTTGATTCTTGAAGACTTTTATATCTGTTTTTGTTTTTTGGTTTGTTTACAGACGCACCTGTGAGGTCATTTGTAGGCCATGAGCCGAGTTCACATGCCCTGCAGGTGTATTCATCAAACACAAACTCGTTCTCCTTACAGGGGGTGCATGTCCAACAGCAGCTCACCTCACCCTTACGGATCACCTACAGAGAGAGCGCGAGATAGAATGAGAGAGATGCAAAGAGAGAGAGTGGGAGAGAGAGAGAGAAAGATAATACTTTATTAGTTCCACAAGTGGGAAATTTACATTGCTATGGCAGTAAGTGGACAGTACAAATGTAAGACCAGCAAAAAACAATAAAATAAAGCTATACATAACGGTATAGTATAAAAATGCGCACTATAAAAATATTACAAAAATATAAATGTAGACATATGTGTATAGCAAAAAAAAAAAGGAAATATAAACCTAAGTAAGTGTCACTGTTCGGCCAGTGGCAGGCTTATAGCCACTGCTTTTTAGTTAGTTTTCTGGTTCTGTTCTGTTTGTTCTTGTTTCCCC
>JBBPDC010010723.1:0-13482 GCA_037974485.1 Hemigrammopetersius urotaenia | reverse complement strand
GCCCACAGCACTTTAGACTAATATTCCGGAAATACAACATAGTCTTTTATAAACTAAGTACTACAATATACATGAGCAAGCCACATCATTAGGACCCCCACAGTACCGCCAATGCTCAGGTATAAAATGGGTGGCATTTCATTCTCAGAACCGCAGTGACACTGAAATGTGAGGATGCATCAGTAAAGGGGACAGATAATTCAGGAAGCTTATTTTGTTTAATATAATTTGTTTTTAAAGCAATTAAAATGCAGATTGTTTGATATGGGCTTCATAACACTACATTTGTCAGTGAGGTAATTAACGAAGTAAAGAGCCAGCACCCACCACTAAGCACAGTATGATATTTAGACTATATTTCATAAAGACTTGTTGCCACGGTGATAATTAGAGAAACACAGTCTGCACTGCTTACAGCACAATATGTTATTTAACCAAAAATTAGACACTCAAACAGCAGCAGTCCAATCAAAAGTACATGCAACACAAAACTCAAATATTAAGATATCTGAGAAAAACTAGGAAACAACAAAAAGAAGAATCTATCCTTTGATTCTAATCTGAAGATTAGAAGCATCTCTTCAACTATACCTGAAACAGAATGAAATGTTTTAAATGAATTTTATTTATGTATAAATTCCCATTTTGTCTTTTTGTTCCTAATGAACTACTAATTCAAATAAATTCCCAGCAAGCCATAACAGACATAAAGCAGCATTTGTCATGTAGAGACAATTTTAAGTGGCATATTTTTGTAGGGCACTAAAATGTTTGTCAGACTGAATAGATAGTAGTCTCTGGTAGCTTATAGCGTCCCATCCCACTCACTGCTTTCATCTCTGTTCTGCTACAGTACAGTACCGCTGAAGCATGACTATTAGACTGTGTGTCTTTATCTTTTTTTGCAGAAATACTCAGGGGTGTACATTCCTTATACTTTTTTTGTTGTCACATCTGTCGACAGATTACGACAGAGTCCTTCATCTGAGAGGGATTTCAGCGAGTGTGTTTGCATTAGTGAGTTTCTGCTCCAGTAGGTCCAACACTCTTTGTAGGAGCTGTCTGAATTTACAGTCACTCCTGTGCTTTCAGAAAGCATTTCATATAGAATTCATATAGTATTGAAGGTTACCCTCTGTTTGGTATACACGAGGGTCCCACTCTGTTCCTAATGATAGACTTCATGTACTATCTCTAGGCTTAAAAAATGGACGGGTAAAGCCCGTGCGTGACAGCATGGAGAGGGAACTCCTTTTCTTTATGGGTGAACAGAAGAGGTTGAAACTGCAGTCAAAGAATGATGCCTGCACAGACCTCACGGGAGAACGTTATGTTTCGGTCCCCGAGGAGAATACTAGCAGATGTAAGCTGATGTTTAGAGAAACATATTTCTTCACGCTTGCATGGCTTTAGTAAATGTGCTGTCATCCACAGAACAGTTACGTCAACAGCGGCTGTTAACATGAGGGAAGCTGAAAACACTTTGCAGATTTTATGTATTAATGCTACACTGCAGGTGAGCACAGCTATTCCACTGAAGAGGGAAGACTCCTAAAATGCTCCAGTCACAAATCTGTATCCTGAAAGTTATCTAGAAGCAAAGCACAGTCAAGACACACTGCCACCAAGCAAATGATGCAGTGACACATGGACCTCCGAAAGAGGGGGAGATGCACTCGGGCCATTTACAGCTGTGACTCGTCATACTCCAAAACTGCATGTTATTCTGCTTCTATTTCTACTTTTGAAAGTAATTTGTTACATTTTATTCTAATAGTCTACAGACTCTCAGTATAATCTATAGACCTGGTCTACCTGCTTTAGCACATTTCATACACGCCTGTAATCAAAATGGAGCCACACAACAACAGCACTAAAATCAAGAGATAATATAGCCTAAAAAGAGATGCTCAAAATGACACAGGTTGTATTGAATTTCAGCACTCAGACGCCTTATGTTGCTTTAGACATAAGAGACATGGCTGACCAAAACATAACTGTTAATTTGTATTCTTCTGTCTCTGAGAGATAATAATCTGTTTCTATCAATCAGTGCCTACATTGTATTTAACAAACTCAAGTCAAATTGACCAGAAATATTTTCAATGTATTTTCTCAGGGGTCCATGCATGCATATGTTTAACAGAAAAATATATTAAATAAAATAAAGTGTGTACTTTAGTATATACAGCAGAAATAAGAAAACACAAGATACAAGAAAACAAGAATGGGAGCTACAGTAAGTGACAAAGCAACAAAAAGAAGCAGCATATACAGTAATGATAACCTCGGGACATTATTTTATATCTTATCTTCAACTTAGCTCTGTTTACTTTACTGTAATTAGTTTGTGGTAGTGGTGTGTGGCCACACCAATTAAAAATACGTATCATGGTTCATATAGCGCAGTCGAGTAAAAGAATTGTTCTGTTAGAAAATGCCCCCCAAACATCAGCTGCTACACAGCCTTGGCAATATGACTGTGATATTCAAAACCATCACACCCTCATAACTCCAGCAGTTCCACTCCTCTTTATCTATTAGAGCTTAAGGGAGGTGAAACTCATAAATACACACTAGACACAAGATAAACTAGGAGGATCAGTGCTTCTGATGCTCGCTTGACCTCTGCTCTCCTCAGGGAACAGGTGGCAAAAGCACAGAGATTTAGAGAACTGTGCGGTTTATTGTAAGCTGCTTTGATTTGGTAAAGCTGTACATTTCAATTGTTGTTCAAAGCAGCCAAGTGTTCTGCACATATTGAGACCATAATGTTCACAGTTTGTCTGGAGTTACTTCACATCTGCACTGACAATTTTTGTAATAACCGATTTTCAAACTGAGATGCTTGCATATTGATTGTACCCCAAACTAAGTGCAGTTTCTGACCAACATGAATTTCCCCACATGCCAAAAATAATCAGAGTACTAACAGTTATTTTAAATGTCAAGTATTCTAATAGGCAGACAAAGCCGTAATCGTGGTATATTGGATTCCATGAGACAACACACAAGTGGTTCATAACAGCGACTGGAAAGCTAAAAAAATGAGGCAGATCTTCAGATGTGTGGCTCAGCCCCTGATTCTGACATCTAGTCATGCCCTGGCTTGTAATTTGATAGAATTTTTTTATTCAAAGAAATCAGTGTACCTCAAATCAAGAAAATGTAGCTTTCATTTTTTCTGTTATTTAAACAATTATATCAACATAATAAAACAAAAGAAAAAGAAAAAGAGAACAAAAAGAAAAGAAACTTTGTACAATTTGGGACAGAGGGCGTGAGCATATCATATTACCAAAGAGCGTATCAGAAACAGTACAGTTGTGGCACACTGAATATTTTACTACCACGTGATATAAGAAGTGCTGTTCAGTGTACTGGGACTGTATGCAGCATACAGTACGGCACAGGATCACTAATGTTATGGGATTGTCACGGCAGGGGGGGGGAACCCGCTTCTGTGATTTACCTCGGGGCAGACAGACAGGCAGGCAGGCATCCATGAACTCAGGCTCTTTATTTAACAGGACATGAAAACAGGAACAGAAACCTGGCTCAAGGGCCGCTACAGACATGAATATAAACCCTGAACATAAATGAGGCGATGGACCGATGCCCTGGTCCATAAGAACTGAACTTATACACAACATGACTCGAACAGAAACCAATCAGAAAACATAATCACTTTAACTAAACACAAGACAGGTGAAAACGTGAAACAAGAGACAAAACATGAACAAAATCCCAAAATAAAAGCCCCAAAACTAAATCAAAACAAAACCAAACAGTGGCCCCTACCGGCCACTGTTCGAGCCGTGACAGGGATATTGGACACTTCACTGCTTAGTGATATGAAAGGTAGTATGGAGAATACTGGAATGGTATATAGTTCACAGTAAGTTTCAAACAGCTATTGTTCAGCGATGCCAAACCTACTAGTAATTACAAAATTCAGAACTGGAAACTGGATCCAAGGTCCATAGTCAAAGACTTCTGCTCTATACCATTGCATCATCCTTGTGTTACAATATGTAATTGCCACTGAGATGACATTCAGCTCTTTGAGTCTCTGTGAAAACTTAACTGAAATTGCTAGATGTGGTGACCCCTATTACCCCCGAGAAACGACTGCACATAATAGAGGCAAGAACTGAAAGTGACATTTTGAATTACATCATTATTTTTTTTTTTGAATATGGGTTAGAAAGTACACCACCAGTTGACACTGATAACTAGTATAAATGCATCTTGTGTTAAAAAACTTTTGTCTATTATTGAAGCTGATAATGAACTAATCTGAATGGAAAACATTTTATGTGCTTTCTGAGTGCAGTCATCTTTCACACTTGACACGAATCTGTCAGGACAATATGTCGGCCGGAAAAATTGTACATGATGTTACTGTCTTGGTCCCTAATTTCAGCTTGACCAGCCAAACCTTCTCTTCTAACAGGTGGTCTGTCAGTTGCTGCAGCCATGAACAGAGTCAGTTGGACATCAAACATGATGTCTGAGCTCAGCTAAAGCTGTCTGTCTTCCTCCCTCCAATCCTCCCTTGTGGGAGGACAAGAAAATGAGTGTCACTAGTCGTCAGTCCTTCAACAACATCCTGGCCATCATCTTGCTTCTACTCTCTACAGCAGGTAAGAGTCACACAGCTGACACTATGAGCTACAGCCTCAAAAATAAAGGTTCCAAAATGGTTCTTGGATTTCATGAGCAGTTATAATGAAAATAGTTCTTGTATCGTACAGACGCTTTACACAATGTGAAGGCTCTTCTAGCTTTTAAAAGGTTCTTCACACTCTTGCATGTCTTCATCTATTATGAATGTTCTTTAGGGAATCAAAAGTGGTTCTTTAATGGCATCACTTCAAGGAACACTTTGCTCTAAGAACATAGCTGGCTGATACATATTGTTGCAGTTATTGTGATGGATGTGTGAGTATGACCTGTCTGGAGCAAACTAAAACCTTTTCCACTTTTTGCAATTTTTTAAGGGACTACCAACTGAAAAATGGGCATGAAATATTAGATTTTAGTGTGCTATTAAAATAAAACAATGCCTTTGTTAGTTCATATTTACGTTCTTTATTACTGCCCCGTCTAACTATGAAAATAACACACACACACACTTTCCCAAAGTAATGCAATGTCAGATATTGTAAACATTACATTTCTGGGGTAGTGATTGATTTATCTTTAGAGTTTTTTGTTGATTTTAAGAGGCTTTTTGTGGGATAACTGCACTATATTCTGTCCACACTCAAGTACTAGTGTTTGCGTTGAGCCACAGAGAAAGATTTCGTTTACAGGTCTAGTTTTCTTTGGTGCACAGAGGCCATAAAGTGCACACCTCGAAAATCTCAAATGCTACTTGCCAGTCTGCAGAGCAGTGTATCAAGCATTGGCTGTGGAGGCTGAATAAAACCCAAACAACACTCAACCCAAACCAGAACAAGCATAAAATCAACAAAAGTAGCTAGAGCATCAAATGAACATGAAAATATTATAAAAACAATATTAATTTTTGGAGCGCTGGGTGTGCACATAAGTGTGAACAAGCTTATAAAGTCAATAATATTAGTGGTCACTCAAAATAATGTGTGACAAAAACTCAGATCTCTCTTGATCTCTCTTCACTTTGCTCCACTGCAACCACTGTGGAGCCAACCACCATGGCAAAATTACCACACCCCATTACCCCACCCCCTGTACTGAGATGGCCAGTGAGATCCAGTGACTATTAGCATACAAGAGCATGGAGTAAATGACAAGATAAAACACACCTAACAGAGAAAAAAAGGCCTCTAATTTGTTTTACACGTTTCACATTTAGAGAACAGAGAACAATACACAATTGTAAAAAGTCTCTTAAATGATTCATGCGGGTCATTTAAATTTTTTTAAAGCCTAAATCATAACTGGCAATTGTACTCAAATCTTGGTTTATCATTACCTAATCAGTTTCGCTCCATTTATGTGATGAGAGAAGATGGAGAGGTTGGCGCAGGCTTCACAAGTTCACACGTCACCGATAAAATTAAATCATCCCTTTAATTTTATATCATCCCTTTAATTTTTAAATGCAAGAATGACTCATGCTTGGCCTTCAAACACACTCTGTGTCTTCACTCAAAATCAAAGAAATCATGTTCTCATTATGGCCCATATAAGGAAATGTGGGAATTTGCCCATTTTTACACCTCCTTCGATGATAAAATTGTAATTATGATAAATTTCTGATAAAAGCACATCTGATGGTGGAATATCCTTTTAAATCCATGCTCCTAATCACAGGCGGTTTTCCTGCCTTACTTCTAATATGAAAAACAACAAAGTTCTCATTTTTCAGTCTCTGGCTGGTCAAATTAGAGACAAACGAACCACTGCAGAGCAACAGAGTCTCTCTTCTGACTCCTCTGTTATTCTGCACATGCTTTCTTTCAGGTTGCTCAAATGCAATACATCAAAGAGTGCAGGTGTTTCAGCACTTTCATCTGAGTGGTAATGACTTGTGTTCCTCTTGCCATGCTTTCTACATTGGCTGTGAATTATTCTCAGCTAATTAGACAGTAGAAAAGAACAGCTCTAGTGAATGAGACTGCTTGAGATGGAAAGGAAGTACACAAAGAGAGATAAACCTCTGCTTGTTATTATGTGTGTTGTCAGATTTTTTGGTTTACTGTCTGGTCAGTATTCAGATTTGATTAAAACATGAAGGAACCCTCACTAAAGACATTGAGTATACTGTGGTAAATGAATATATGATTCTATAAGAACAGTCCACAGAATTATACCCAATATTCTGCAGGCATTGGATGATTGACATTGGATGATTGAAATATCACTGTCATTAAAATCATGTTGCCGCAAAAACACACATTTAAACTCCACTAACTGATAAATGAATTGTATATTCATATAGTAGCCTACTCTCCTATTTGAGTTTTTGTTCTCTTAACTGAATGCTTGCTTGACTGCATGATGCATAATGTACTACAGACTGCAAAATGTACTACAGACTGCATAATGTGTTAGCTAAAATCATCTCATTAAACTTCAGAGAATGCTTAGGCCTAAAAGTAGCAACTAGCTACTATTTAATATTGGTCACATTATGTCATACTCTTTAGCACATCATCCCCCAGCCTCAGTGGGTTTACAGAATTGATCAGTTAGTGTTCATTAACACTAACTCAATACATTATAATATATTAGAAAACTCTGAATACATTAAAAAACATTTTGTATATTATACAGAAATTTGGAATGCCCCCATGACACATTGCTAAAATAACAAATACAGATAAGATTCAACAACATCAGCAGAGTTAGCTAGCTAGTTCCTCAAAAAAAGAAACGCAAAGCACTTTTCAATAGTTCAAAATGCATCATCATCAACAGGGTAAGAAGGGGGATTCTAGTCCTTAAACCAGCAAGTCTTGCTCCAGAGACTACTGTGGCACCACTGTAGGCTTCAAGTAAACATGTTTAGAACAGATTTATAGATGGTTACATCTTGTCACTTTGGCTGGAGAGTCCCATTAACCTGTCCACAACGACCTCCCTTAGCTCTTTCAGCTCATTTCCGGGTGTGTGAACCTTACATTGACCACAAGGGGATCGGACACTATGGATTCCACTGTCCTCGGCTCTCTGACAACAAGACCTACATGTACTGCTGTCACCACAACAACACTCCCTACAAGTACTGCTGCAATGACACAGAGTTTCAGACCATCATGCAGGTCAACCTTACAACCGATCTGGATAGTTTTGCACACAAGTAAGTCAATTTATTTCCTCATGTTCATTGCTTCCTTAACACAAGCTTCATAAACTTGGTTCATCCCTGATGCTCACCTGACATTTCACTTCCTTCAAAACACAGCAATACATTAAAGAGAGTAAGAGATCTGGTGTGTGTCTCTTTCTGTGTTTGTGTGTGTGTGTGTGTGGGTGGATGCATGAATTGTATGTCTGATATTTCTGTGAAATATCATGTCCTATTGATTTTGAGTCATTTTTGATGTACTTTTGATTTGCTTCCAAAGCAGCCAATTCCCTTATCACATGACTGTAGTATCTGTAGTGTGAAAGGGCAGAGGCTAACCGCTACTATGATGCCCATTTAGCTTGTCACTGCGTCTTTTCTACACTACTGCTGGATACGCTACACAACTAGGTTATGACCCCCTTCCCTCCCACTGAGAACACGACAAATAGAAAAGCTCTGTGTGCATGGATGGAAGGAGGGCCTGTTTTTTTGGGGGGTTTTTTTTCTTCTTGACTTTTCAAGCCTATGACATTTAGAATACATGCGCTATGTCCAAACATCCCACACAGTGCCAACAGCAAAACAAGATGAAGAGCTAAATCTAGACCTAAAATAAGTTAACATTTCATGCTGGTCTTACAACAGTAATACATTGCCTTCATAGCTGTTGTAATTTTGATGACGCCAACAATGGCAAACACAAACCATAACCAAACCATAAAAAAGGTTGTGATGAAAAGTAAGTTCAGGGAAAGGTTTCCTTGGATTATGTCCCATATCCACACATTTTGGGTCATCCTGTTAACATTTGACTAACTATGTTCCTGTCACACCAAAATCTTGACACTTAAACAAAGAGAACATACACTTTAAAAAATATAGCAGGCAGAATCTCATCATCTTCCACCCAGAATCAGTGGCCAGTAAACACAACCATTGTAAACATACTATATCCCATAAAACACAGCAGGGTGACATACATAACTGTGCTTTTTAAACAAGATAAATTTCTGTGTTAAGTGTAATTTAATTTAAAAGTTGAAATGATGAAAGTACTTTACGGTTTTATTTGTTATTAAAAGTTACATTTCAACTACATTTAAGAGATTTTGATGTGCATGACTGAGTGCTGATATAAAATGTGTATTTTAAAAATCAGCCCAAAGTGATGTTGATAATTAAGCTCCTCATTCTCTTTCACGGGGTGAAGTTATTCTATCACTTGTCACATTTTAGCCAACCTAGAACGGTTGCAGTGCCGTTGTGGTCTGCCACTCAGTATGTGTCTTACATTAATGGCCACACCAGGCTGCACTCACTTCCTTCACTCTCAGGCATTAGAAGAGGATTGTGTGAAGAAGGACAGCCTGGTGAGAAGCCATTTCATTCTCATCTGTGGTCAGCGGGACATAGTCAGTGATATTTACCACTGGCCTCAGGTTAAAATGCCCACAGAGCCACTCACAATCAGCTCAGCAGTGAAGAGATGGGGGGGGCTAGAACATGTTTCAGAGCTAGCTCTGGCATATTAATCCAGTAAATACAGTATTTAAAACAAGGGCTGTGCGATTTGGCCTAAAATCAAAATCTCGATTAATAATTGAAGGAAACACACACTATCTACTATCTATATTTTTAAAGGGAAAGTAATTGAAATAATCGACCTGGAAAAATTTGACCGATTATAGGTTTTGAATGTCGATTTCGATTACTTTCGATTAATCACCCAACCCTATTTGAAATGTTAAAGTTTATATTAAAAGTTTTCTCAGTGTATTATGATTCTGATTGAAAACACAAAGGACGGTTTGTCCTTGTACAGTGTTTTACAGTATGTAGAATATGTTTGAAATATGGGTTTAAAATGAATAGTCACTAGCCCATTACATCAGTCAGCCAGTGATTTTCCTTTCAACAAAACTTAATGTGTCCTTGAGTTAACTGTATTTCTCATCAGCTGACTGTTCTTAGTAGAAAGCTGCTGCTTTGCTCAGGCTCAGTTGGCAAGTTCCTCTGGCTTTTTCTCATAATGTATGGCAAATACGCCTAAATATTCCCTTTCATTGCTTTTTTCCACGTTGCCTGGCCAGTAATTTGACACTTTTTGAACTCACATTTATGCATTTCATTTCAGTGGGAACAGACACAAAGCTAATTGGACCAAAAACATGTCCAGCTGTACAGAGCACACACAAAGAATTAAGGGTCTATTTGAATTCCACATTTGCTTTTCTTGCAATTTTGGTTTTGCAATTGATCTCTTACGAAGACTTAGTTAGTTTTACTGCCCGTTTTTATTTTTGTTTACTTAGTAATCAGATTTTTTTTTTAAATGGTTAATTAGTGTTTTGAAGTCTGACATGGCATTGTTTCATGGGCAACGGCTCATTAAAAATAAAATATCTGTGGTTGGGGATTATTCCCATAACACATAGTAAAACTGTCCCTGGATTCATTCATCAACAATTATTCATATATAAAAGTCCAATCAATGCAAAGCAGAAATAAGGAATTAACGTGACTGGGTTTCTATCATAAGGACAATGACAAGCAACAAAGACCCATGAGCCCAAACATCAGATAATCATTTTGTATAGTTAAATGCTGCAATCATGCATAAATCAATAGGAAACTATCTGTAATGTGTACAAACATTTTATGCACTTTCTAAAATATGTATGCATTTATTAGGGCTGTAGCGGTACATGTGTTCGTACCGAACCGTCACGGTACATGGGTCACGGTTCGGTACATGATGTCTTTCGGAGAATACATGGTACGACGGAGAACACGTGATTGAAGTACTACGGAATCACAGAGGGACCAAAAAGCGCAAGTAAATCATAAACCTGGGTCGTAGTGTGGTGCAATAGTGCCACCTACTGACGTAACACTTACACATACATGAAAATATAAGCAAGAGTGTGTGTTTACTGGTTAATACATGGCTGTTTATTTAAAATAAACGAAAACAAACCAAGCCCCATTCTTTAGAACTTGTTGTTGCTTAACTTTGCTGTATCGTGAACCGTACCGAACCGTGACCCCACAAAAGAGGTACGTACCGAACCGTGACATCTGTGTACCGTTACACCCCTAGCATTTATGCATACAACAGTGCAGGGGTGCACAGCTTGTTAGTTTCTCTACACAAACACACTCACTAGACCTGGCAATTAACAAAAACTGTGAGCAGTGGACACCGGCCGTCTAGAGTCATAGTGTTTTATTTTTGGTCCAGGTACAAGCAACCAATTTTGCAGTTCTTTTAACAAAACCTTCATACTTCACAGTTTGTATAGAACAGTTACTTATCACTACACAATGTGATAAAAGTCTGTTACCTGATTCAGTCACTGACTCATTCATTTCCCACTTCATAGTGTTTGCTATATCATTAACTGAGATGAACTGAGTGGTGAATGATAATAAAGCAGCTGAAAATTTTCTTGCTGAGAATGCAAACAGCACTACAACATGGCTTACATGCTTTACAGTGTATTTCTGTAATAGGGAGCCATTTCTAACACATAGCATCAGTGTATGACTCCACTGACAAAGAATAGAGATCCATGTTTTCAATGCAGAACTATAAACCAAGATGACATGTGTAAACACTCTGGACAGTGTAATTACTGCCCCCACAGGTAAATACACGAAACTACAGATTGGGCGTCAGGCTGGCGTTAAACGGTGTCAGTCTAACGCCAGTCGAACGCCTTGCTGACGTCGATCAAGCGTCGCTACCAAACGCCACAAAAAACGCCTATGGCATTCAGAGCGCGTTCATTTCGAACGTCCGTGTGGACGAGGCACACAGTTGTCATTTTACTTTATGGATGGAACTACTCACTTTGCCATAAGAAATTGCAGCATATGTTGGAAGTAATGTTCAAAAGTTTGTATATTTTACTTTTTTACTTTACATTGCAAAACTGCTGTACAAAAATATAGCAATGCTTTTGAACAGACTATAGAATACTAGGGCTTGTTTTTTAGCAGCACTGTTGGCATGTGTCTGCGACACACGCTGCGTTCTAACTGTTTTCTTCTAGTCACATAGAAAATCCTTTAAAATAGTGATAAGAAGTGTTATCATTTTTTTGAGTATGTGGTAACACACAGATTAACAAGCTCTTTGCAGTCAAATGAACTTTTTAATTAAAATGAAGCCAATGCAACATTCTCAATCAGTGCAAATCACAAGCTCTTCAAATCAATATTTTACAGTTTGTGAAATGCTGTCTCCCAGTGCTAGACAATTGCATTGACTGGGGCAGAACAAAAATATCATTGATAAAACCCAATATAGGTGATGCTTGTAGGCAGCTGAAATGAGCAAACAAAACACACACCACCCCCATCCCGTTTCCCTCCCCAAGGCAACTTAAGCCGCTATCATCACAGGTCTTGAAGCCATGATGCAGAATAAAGAATACATATGTATACATAGTAAGTTATCTTAGACTGTTTTGTTTAAATTGGTTATATGTTTTAAAACTTGCATTTACCTTTTGTTGCCACTAATATCTCATTATTTATTTCAGTAATTACACTGCACTGGTGGGCGTATGGATCTATGGCTTTTTTGTCATGGTGCTGCTGGCGCTGGACTTCCTCTACTACTCAGCCATGAACTACGAGGTATGCCGGGTGTACCTGGAGAAATGGGGGCTTGGGGGTCGCTGGCTAAAACAAGCCCGAAGTCAGTGGCACCGAGCCGATCAGGAGGAGAGCCAGGCGCAGCAGCAGTCTCAGCCTGGAGCTCCTGCAGCGCTCGCACACTACCAACAGCAGCACTGTTACAACCAGCCCAGACACAGTCTGAAGACGGAGGCCCACAGCCCAACACAGAGTGCACACAGCGCATCAATTGCTTGGTGAGTGGAAGCAGACACAACCATAATAACCATTACATCTGTTGCTGTATCTCTAGCTCTGTACAGAATAAATGTAAAAAGGAATGAATCCAATCCAATTCTGGAATTAATCTAGCCTGAAATTGCTAACACCCACAGTGGGTGATGTCACTATTAGTCCAGCTGAGTTTGGAAGTAATTTTAGCATGATAGCGAACACGATCAGATAAAAAGGGTGCCATCCATCTGTGTTCACCAATGTACTGTACTGTGTAAACATGGCCTCAAAAGAGCTACAATGATCTTGAGGTTCTACATAATGTAAAGATTCTTACACAATTACAGTTTTTCCAGAGTCAAGCCAAGAATGGTTTAGGAACCTTTACTATAAGGAGTGTAGTTTCATCTTCTCTCTTTTTTACTTACATGCACCCAGGACAAAAATTAAACTGCCTTCCGCATAATTTGCCTTGAACCAGATGTTTCACAAGAGATTTACTCATGGTAATGCATTTCCTATTTAATATCCCTACACAAACATTATGTGCATCTCTTATGAAACCTAGGTCTTATAAGAAAGTTACCAGCTTGAGTCTTCTGATGTATGCAGGTCATACTATAAAACTAGTGATGCTCCGATTGATCGGCCACCGATCATGATCGGCCGATATTGGCTAAAAATAACTTGATCGGCGAACCCCAAAAGCGCCAATCAAAAAAGCAGATCACTTGACGTAAATTACTTGCGCGACTTTTTCACACATGCATGCACAGCGCACAGGTAAACAACAGCAGAGCGGAGCTTACCAGTGGCAACATGAGTTCTCCCGTCTGGAAGTT
>JBBPDC010010703.1:0-13483 GCA_037974485.1 Hemigrammopetersius urotaenia | reverse complement strand
GTGTGTGGGGTGTGTGGTGGAGAAGAGGGTGTTGTGGTGGAGAAGAGGGAGTGTGAGGTGTGTGTGGTGGAGAAGAGTTTGTGTGTGGGGTGTGTGGTGGAGAAGAGGGTGTTGTGGTGGAGAAGAGGGAGTGTGAGGTGTGTGTGGTGGAGAAGAGTTTGTGTGTGGGGTGTGTGGTGGAGAAGAGGGTGTTGTGGTGGAGAAGAGGGAGTGTGAGGTGTGTGTGGTGGAGAAGAGGGGGTGTGTGGAGAAGAGTTTGTGTGTGGGGTGTGTGGTGGAGAAGATGGTGTTGTGGTGGCGAAGAGGGAGTGTGAGGTGTGTGGTGGAGAAGAGTTTGTGTGAGGGGTGTGTGGTGGAGAAGAGGGTGTGTGGAGGAGAAGAGTTTGTGTGAGGGGGAAAAGCATTTGTGTGTGGGATGTGTGGGAGAGAAGAGGGTGTGTGGATGCAGTGTGTGGTGTAATCAGAATCTGAAAAGTTTATTGACCGCAGAGGAAATTGTTCATTATGGCTGCGAAGACACATGGAGACAAGACGAATATAACATAGAGTCTGAATAAATCTAAATAAAACATGTAGGACAAAAAAACTCAATATGAAAATACACATATATTGTACAATATGACTGTTTAGCCCCTGAAAAGAACATTGCACAATATTGCACATGGTAGACTGTTACACATCATAGCAAAATAACGCATATACTCATACACATAATGATAGTAGTTTAAACCTGGTAGGAAAATACAAGCAACAGGCTGTGACAAGAGAGAGAGAGCCTGATTAGCTTCTCAGCTGTCTCCACTCTTCTCTGTAGGTCTTGCCATCTGATGTTGCATGATTTCCATACTTTGCTGTGATGCAGCTACTTAGGATTCACTCTATAGAAGTTGAACTAGAGACGGTGATTGAGCTGGTGTTGAGGATCCATGTGAAGTTCTATGTGGTAACACCATGTCAGAAATAAACATTTTGACCAGTTAAATAGACCCAGAAACAAGAAGTGGAGTTTGTTCAAAGTCTGTTATATTTTTGCTTCATGTTAGTCACACAGCGCCACTGGGCTGATGTATAAGGCTCCTGCTAAGTCTGAGAATATGGATATGCACTGTGTTTTCTTTACTAGTATTCTGCAGCATCTACACCCTTCTGCTTTTAGCTGATTGTCGTTGAAATGTTCTCATGGTCTGGTAAAAGGCTCTCTTTAACACCTGCTCTGACTTTAGCCTTCAAATTACCTTTTTGCCATTGCGGTGACCTCTTTAAGCTGTAGAAATTACAGATGTGAGTGAGCTTGCTCTCCTCTCATCAGGTAAACCAGTTTTGTGTAAATCCACCGGATGTCTTTTTAGCACAGAAAGACCACAGTCAGCGTTAGTTGAAAACTGCTCAGAAGTTCTAATAAAAATTCAGGCACTTATTATATTGCTGATGCTGTTCTTTTCACTTACACCTTTGTACCTTCACCCTTCTTCTACTTAATTTTTAAATTACTGAGTGCAATAGCAAATCAGGGGCACATGGACCTGACATTATAAGTTCAAAAAAATGTCTCTAGTCAAGTTTGATAAAATGCTACACAGTAGATGTGATTGCAATAATGCCTTTGTACTACTAGGGAATCCTTCCTGACTCCTAACCTTTAAAGAGACCTTCTGGTGCCTGTGAGAGAGTCTGCCATTGTTGTGTTTGTGTGAAGAACCTTTGTGTTATTTGAACTCTGCGTGTGAAGAGTCACAGTTTGTTTCCAAGACCGACAGGAGGCCAGTGAGATTACCCAGTCCACCTGATCCAGAGCCAGGCGTTTGTAAACACGCGCTGATTTTTAAGGAGCGATGGGGGCAGGAGGTGAGCACTATCAGGGCTCCAGATGGCAACTAAAATGGTCGCCAGTGTGACTAGATTATTTATGTTGTGACTAGTTTTTTTTTTCATTTCAGTCGCCAATCGGGATCGTCTCTCATAACCAAGACAAATTAAAATGAGTAAAAATACAAGGAAAGTGACATTATGTGTAAATATGTGCTTGTCTGCCGTTCCTGCTTCACTCTCACGTGATTATAGTGAGGATTGATCGAGAGCTAGTGGATCAGATCACCAAGAAGATCCGGTTCTTTTGGTTCCCAAACGGCTCTTCGTTTTACCAAATTTAGTCAAAGAACCGACATGTTTGTGATCGGCACATGTCTATAGAGCGCAGTGTTGGCGCAGTTTTGTTTGAAATTATTCACACCACCTGGCAACCTGTCGCAGAGTGCATTCTAAAATATAGGATAAATAAACATTAACTACACGAGAAACACTGTTTTAATTTGGCAACAATTTAGCCCATGTTGTGAAGAGACTGCAGTGGCAGGTTGGATGAGGAACTAAAGTGTGAACAGAAAAAGAACTGAGGCCCCTTTTAATCTGAAGTGGACCAACAGAAAGGGAACTCTGCTCTTTTTCTGTTCACAGTGTGAGTTGATTTGAAAGGCAACTCGATTCTCTTTCTGCTCCAGTGATGGGGCCTCAGTTCTTCTTCTGTTCACACTTTAATTCCTCATCCAACCTGCCACCGTTGTTTCTTCACATTCCCCATTCTTGGGATTTTTTTTTCTCCATAAGAGTAGATGGTTAAAAGCTTACCATACCTCATTTTCCACAAAAACTGATGGAGAGCAAGAACGCTTTGAGGCTCAGCAACTTGGTAGAGAAACTTGGCAAGAATCTCTAGGTCCCCTTTATTTATTTATTTGGTTAGTTTGTGTTTATTAGTTCATTTCTTTATTGTCTTGTCTGTTTCTGGGGCTGTACGACCTAATCTTCCTACGGCAAGCCATAGGGGGCAAAAAGTGCTTTCTGTGAGTTCGTTTGGCGTGTTCACATGTACACAAAATGCTGACTAATCGATCGGAGTTTGCTTTAAGGTCTGAAATGGACCAAGTGTGAAAACATCCTATATGTGACTGTAGGGGGGCTTTTGTGTAAGCGGAGAGCAAGCAGAGTAATTTCATTGTCATAAACGTTGTAATGGGTTACACAGGGCAACCGACTAACCTTCCCCGACGTGCATCTTTCCTGCAGCCCCAGGAGCTTTTCTCAAATCCCAGAGGGTGCCAGATCAAGCATGGCCTGCCTGGATTAAGCCCGGCTCTTTGTCGCAGCTTGTATCCCTCCCGATTTTGTCCCCTTATTTGTTTTTGCATATTCTCACAGGCCACGGTACAACAAACGACGCAGCTTATGTCTCTCCAGCGCACTAACACTGTCCTTTTCCTTGAACAGCTGCTCTCTCAGGTCTGCCTTCAATCTCACAACCCCCTTCTCCACCCCTCCTGCCCAAATAATCATAGATCATCAGGACCCAGATGGTGCCTAGACAGATTAAAGGGAATCTGGGAGAAAATGGAGAAAAAGTGTTCCAACGGTAGCGTTAAAATGCAGCCTAGTGTTTATCATTTGTTGTAAAACCACTTTGACGTTCTTGATCATATCCACTATTGCTAAGGAGCTTAAAAACATATCATGTCACCAGAGTGAAGGATTTAGGTCTCTGACTTTGTCCTCCTTTGTTATTTTTCTTCTTTGCTACAATACCAATGACAGATGGAAGGCTTGGATTTTGTTTATTTATTTCAAAGAGCTCAATGTTTCTTATATCCATAGTCCATAAGCTCCCATAGCTCCAATTAAAGACCAGTATTACACAGATTAGTGTGATGTGATATGAGATACAGCTCCGGAAAAAATGAGAAAACACTGCAAAAATAATTACGTTTCTCAAGTTTTATCCTTTATAGATACAAGCAATCAACTGATCAACTTGCCTTAATCATTTTAAATTATTTAAAGCATAATTTTAAAGGAAATGGCATCAAAATAAGAGAAATGATGCAGCGTTTACGGAACTTGAATAATTCAAAGAAAACAAATCTCTCGTTCACTCCTAAGCAAAATGGCAATAATTACCTTTGACGAACTTCTAGTATTGTTTTACCATCCAACTGGTCCCAGTGTGAGAGGGGAGGGTTGATTAAAGCAGTGTTTTATACTTTTCCTCATTAAATAAGATGTGATTCAGGTGATCACTGATCAGTCCCTCATAAAGCAGAATGAGGTGTTTGTGTAGGAATTTAACAGACACTGGACTGGAATGGTTTTCAAACTCCTAGAGATGCTGATTTAAGAGCTGTGTGAGTGTGCTGTGATGAGAGAAAATGTATTTACAAATTAAATTTCATTCTGAAATTGTTGTAGAACTTCTTAACAGCTTGGCAATTAAGCTGTTCCCATCACTTACTCATGGTACGTCCTGAAAGAATTTTGAATTAGTGTTTCAGATATTTCACAGCTTGTTGCTTAAGTTCAATAATACCTTGTGAACTGGACACAACACCCAACACCCCCCCCACTTCCAACGTATACACACACGCACACACACACACACACACACACACACACACACACACCACCCCTGACGAGCTGAGTGATCCCCTACCCCAACATGGGACATCACCATCTGTCTTTTTTTATTAAAGCATGTCACAGGGTGTTATAAATGAACTGCACTGGCTCGTCAGTGTCCCATTTATTAGTCCTTTGTAAAGCTGTCTGCCCACAAAGCGCCTGCGAAGACCGCAGAGATTGTGGGTTGTAGTGATTCTGGGATACGGGAGGATGGGCAGCTGCTAAATACAGTGTTCCCCCGTGAAGTCGCGGTTCAGAGTTCGCCACAGTCATTCGTGGATTTTCCTTAGAACCGAACAAATAATTGTTTGTGGAACTCTCACAAATGTCCTCTGCATTTTTTGTTTTGCTTTTTTTCGTGGCAATATAGAACTTTTCATGCATTTTAGTGCTAAAGAAAAATGTAATTTACTAATGTTGTAACAAATACTAACATAAATTCAGCTAAATGTGGATATAAAATATAACAGAATACATGTCTTAGTACTGTCGACAGACACAA
This sequence comes from Hemigrammopetersius urotaenia, assembly GCA_037974485.1. Taxonomy (NCBI): domain Eukaryota; kingdom Metazoa; phylum Chordata; class Actinopteri; order Characiformes; family Alestidae; genus Hemigrammopetersius; species Hemigrammopetersius urotaenia. Next base: position 8,535 of record JBBPDC010010703.1, on the reverse strand, counting down.
AGCAACCGTATACTGGCTGCTGCACTGTGACGCGTCTCTGGCAGATACAGGCCAGAATGTCTGCATCAGAACAGTTTCAGCGTGGAGTGTGTTCTCATGTTTTTCGTTTTGTTCTTATAACGTACCTGTATTTTTTATTACTGTAAATGTATTTAATTTATTGCAGTATTTACCTGCTTATACCAAAGAAAACGGTCGTGCATAAATTACAGTACAGTCTATACAGGGGTATTGTCGGTATTTTACATTCTAGCACTGCAGGAGTTCACTGTACAGTACAGATACGGGATTACCTTTAGATTTTTTTAAGGGTGCTGCGTTTAAAATGAAATTAAAAAGTCTTTTGGGTGCATATTTCGGGGCATATGATTGGTTTACACTATAAAAATATTAGGCTTTTTAAAAAAAAAAATTTTTTTTTTTTAAAACCACATCACAAATTTGTGGTTTCCCACAATGTAACCCCCGCAAATTATAGCGGTCTACAGTACTATAGAACAGCCCCTCTGAATTCATATCATCTGATTTCTAACTTTAGAAATGAACCATGAATGTTCTAACGTTGTTTTCTAATGCTGCATGGAGGCTGCAATTATGTTCATGCTTTAACAGAACATTCATTACAGGTTCATTTCTAAGGCTCAAATGAACTCATTCTTAATTTGCTTTCCACTTTAATTTTACATTCGGCTGTAAAACTTAGAAATGAAACTTCAACCTCCTTTCGCAGGAGCTTTACGAGACTCACCCCCACAACAAAGCGACAAGGGTGGCTAATAAGATTTCATTTACTCTGTAAGGGGGAGGGTCTGTTGAAGGGAAAGTGTTAAAACCTTATAGGCAGTGTGTGAAATTCTGTCTTTTGTGGAGGATCTTCTAGTGTTTGCTTGTCAGCTCTCGTCTCGTTGCGCTAAATGTTTAATTGACTTGCTAAACAGGCAGGTCTCCTTAAGTCACGTCCACAGATGAGCGTGATTAAGTCCAAATTCTGTCAGATGGCTTTATATTGCTCACTTACAGATGTGTAAGTAAACATTTGTAAAGTAGGAGCTTTACTTAATGGTACAAAGAGATGCCCATTTCTTGAAATTTGATTATTTTTAAAGCTGTAAACTGTTCCACCTCAGTCATGCTGTGTCACATGACCAGACTGGATGAAACATGTTCTCCCTCACCTATTCCTCCAGTCAGGATGATGAACGCTCGAGCCTTTTTGAAGGATTAAGCAAGCTGCTTTGGCGAAAGCGGAGATTTATTGAAGTAAACGGGCTTCGCCAGAAATGGCAGCGGTAAAATTCGCCTCGTTTTTACTCTTGGAGCAGAGTGGACGAACTCTGTTTGACCTTTGTCATTTTTAACTCCTTATCTTTTTGCTCTGCAGTCTTTCTTTAAATTGACAAGTGGCGCCAGGTTTTTTTTTTTTGTTCTGTACTGCATGACTCACTTATCAGACTGAAGTTTAAAAAGGTGCAGTGAAGTTAAGCAGAGAAATTGTGTGTGAGTTGATTTTTGGCCTCAATTATACGTTTTGTCTTCTGCGTGGAAGTAATTTAGTGACAAAAGTATTTGAATAAAAAAAAAACCCCACATTGACTAAAACCATGCTTGACGATTGGGTTTAAATTATTTCAGTTGTAATTACAGCATTGATGATTCAATATAGAAACTTCAGCCTTCCAAATTCAGCAAAAACAAAAACCAGTGACGAAATTAATTCTTCAATGGGTCTAATTTTGGCTTTGCCACTTCAAGTGGGCTGTTGAATTTGAAAGGCTGAATGTTTCTGTATTGACTCTTAAATGTTATAATTACACAAACCTCACTACATAAACTTCCATGCATTATCAATCAAACATGGTTTTATCCACCTCAACCTTTCAATATTTGTCTATTTTGTTTTTTATTCAAATAACTTCCATGCTCGTGTTTCTTTGCCCAGTATTCTTTTTGTTTTATGGGTGCCTTATCTGCCCCCAGTTCATTGAACGAGCAAAAGCCAGCCTTTACAACAGAACGATAAGATTTCAGATTGGTGGCCCTTTTTGCTTTCTGAGCAAGTATTCAGTAGCTCTTTGTGACCCTGGTGACTAAAGGCCTCTTTTTCTGAAGGAATGTCTCAAATTAGCAGGAGAACTGCATGTGCAGTTGCCTTTTCAAGCCTAATCCTGTGTGTTCAATCAGCGTCCAGCATGTCTATTCAGTCTTCAGTGTTTGGCCGTGACCATCAGTGGAAAGTTACTATTTAAAAGCACCCAGTGTTCATTAAGACCCTGGAGCAGAACCCCACCTCCACTTCTGCGAACCAATAAATGACTAAACTCTGCTGCCCAGTGACTGAGGAGAGTCCAGGGTTCACATTAGGGCTCAACCTAAATAAAAGAGTTTCACATCAGTGACCATTTTAAGAAGTGAAAAAAGTGTTAAAATGACACATTTTGCAATAAGGTGGGGCTTTACTGGCCGACTTGATTGTTTGTTGTCAGCTATGAATCCTCAGATGATCAGCTTTTATATTGTTTAGAACTCATACGCAGAACATATTTATATTAAATAATTCAATAGTGTTGCTAGGGCAGAGCCTTCTCAGGGTTATTAGTGACTGTTATTATTTTCTGTTGGGGTGTTTAATTACACATGCAGTTTCACGTGAAATCCATTTATTTTAGATTTTTATTACTTTAATGATTGTTTGAAACAAGTCTGTGAAAGTCATCTTAAGTAAACTGATTTTAGTCCTGGGGTGGTGGTGGCCTAGTAGGTAGGGATCATGGGCTGGAATCCTACCTTAAGCAAACCACCACTGGGTTCCTGAACAAGACCCTCAACCCTAAGTGGCTCCAGGGAAACTGTCCCCTGTAGTTAGGGATTGGAAGTCGCTTTGAATAAAAGCATTTCCTCAATGCCGTAAATGTTAACTAAATGTAAATGTTTTAGTCCCGATGCATTTATGGTGTTCTGGTTGCATCCCTTTGGTTTCTGAGGGCTCACGTGGTTTCTGATGTGTCAGCTGGGCTGTAGTTAATGAAGGAGCGCTGTAGCATGACTGATTGGCACATGGAGGGAAAGAACTGGACCCCAGAACTCTGCACACTGTGACTTATGGGCCACAGCTGCACCAGACTTAATAGTGTTTAACAGCTATTTTTTTCTGGAATCCTTCCTGCTTTAAGCATGCCAGCCATTGTGCTGGATGCAACATAAAACTGCGATCTTGAATGAAGGGAAACAAAGAATGGAGAGGGGTGATGTCAGCATATCAGAATGCGTTTCCCATTGGGTGAGCTCTGTCAGGTTCATTTCATTTGAATACAAGCTGTAGGTGCTGCAGATATGGAGGGATTACAGGCTGCAGGGAGAAAGAGACTGCAAACTTCAGAAATGTGGAGCGATGAGACTCTTGCATGGAGAGAGAAGGACTAGAGGAGGACTAGAGGAAAGAAAGGAGGGGAAAATGAAAGAAAAACAGGAGTAGTTTCTCTCAGCAGGCTGTTAATCTTCCATCTTTTCTCCATCAGGGTGAGCATTCGGTTTGATGGGCCTCAGATGGACGTGGTCAGTCACATGTGCGGAACGCGTGATTGGTGTGTGGGTGTGTGTGTGTGGGGGGGTGGCTGTTAGGTGGAGCTGCGGATTCTAAACAGATAAAAGTTTTTCATGGGAGGAAAATGTTCCGAACAAAGGATGGGGTGTGAGTTTCCTTCCATCCTGGGAAGAGTGATTGTTGCATGTTTGTGAGCCTGTAATCTAATGTGAGTTCCAAATGTGTGTTAAAGTCAACTTTTTTCTTTTTTTAAACTTTGTTGGTTCATGTTTATTGTGTCATCGTTTTAAAAGCAAAACAAGTTTCCTATTATTCTTTTAAAATGTGGTGACTTTACAGAATGCCATGAAATGATTTTCTGTGCCAGTACTTTGAGCACACATATACCAAATACATGTTTCATCACAGAGGAACCATAATTGAATTCAGGGCTGTATGAATGGTACAAATTGTTCATTGATGTGATTTCAATACTTTTATGGTGGTCGGAAATAAGCACCAGCGGACACTTGGGTGTGGTTGTTTTCATTTTGTAAGAAACCTTTAGTACTTTGGAAGGGACATTAAGTTACTGTAACAGGATTGTACTACATTGTTGAATTTTGAAAAATCTAAAGTAATCCATTGTCGAGACCTAGGGGGGCAAAGTTTCTACAAGTTAAAACAAATGAAGAATCCAGCGAGGAAACCCACTATCATCCTGAAGTTGAAGCTAAATTCTGGCTAAAAACACAGGAATTTGCAAAACTAATCAACAGTCACCAGACATGTTTAATTGCAGTTATGGCTCCGCTAGGGTGTCACACCAGACACTGAAAGCAAAACTTGTTATGCCACTTACAGAGCTGCAACCATTTTTGGTCGTTTCAACCATGTATAATGTTTTTGTCTCATTTCTTTCAATTGGGTTCTCTTTTTCTACTTACAGGACTGTGAAAGACTGCTGAAATGTTAGGTCATATTTATGCAGAAATACAGACATTTCTGCACCACTGTAGTTTATCTGCCCTCTTGTCATCAGTTGTCGTCGCACAAATTGGAGGGACATAGCGAGATCCATTTAACATTTTGATGGCTCAGTGTGAATTAGACTCAGCTTCTAGATGGTACAACACTATCAGCCAGTTATTCTTCACAATAAACAGCAGCGAAAACACTTAAATTGTTAGGACAAAAGTATTGGGACACCTGACAATTACACCAACATGGACTTTAATGACAATATATTCAGACACATAGGCTTTAATGTGGAGTTGGTCCCTCCTTTTTATCTAGTCTAGTCAAGTTAAGTCAAGTAGATTTTATTGCCATTTTTACCATATACACAGTACATAGTAAAAATGAAACAACGTTCCTCCAGGACCATGGTGCAACAGAACAGAACAGAACACAAGTGCAGAACAAGAGCAACAATACTGCTAAACGAGACAAGACAAGACAACATTCAGTACAAATGACAATGGCTACATTGAGTATAACTACAGTATTTGACTAGTACTATAGTTTAGCAGCAGAGATGTGCAAGAGTGCAAATGTACAAGAAATGCAGGACATCAAAAAAAAAAAATATGGGCAATTTTAGCATGGCAATAGATATGATTGTGCGGTTTGTAGCAGCATAAAAACTATGACAGAGAGTTGTGTGTTATACAGAATATGTGATATAAAAGGAGTATTTTAACTGGTTATTTATGTCTGAGTTGTCCAAGGGAGAAGAGTGAGTTAGGGGAGGGGGTGATTGGTGGTGTGTGTGTGTGTGTGGTTTTATGCGTTCAGTTCTGGTTGAGTAGTCTGATGGCCTGAGGGAAGAAACTGTTCCCCATTCTGGTAGTGGAGGCGTGTATGCTACGATACCTTTTACCAGACGGGAGGAGGGAAAAGTGTGTGCGAGGGGTGAGTGGGGTCATCCACAATGCCGGTGGCTTTGCAGATGCAGTGTGTGGAGTAAATGTCTGTGACAGAGTGGAGAGAGACCCCAGTGAGCTTCTCAGCTGTTCTCACAACCCTCTGTAGAGTCTTGCGGTCCGAAACATTGCAGTTTCCTTACCAGGCTGTGATGCAGCTACAGAGAATACTCTCTATGGTCCCTCTGTAGAACATGGTGAGGATTGGGGGTGGAAAGTGCGCTCTCCTTAGTCTCTGCTGGAAGTAGAGACGCTGCTGGGCATTCTTGGTGCTGGAGCTGGATTTGAGGGTCCACGTGTGAACACCACAGAGAACCTCATGTGGACCCTCAACGCTAGCTCCATCTATAACAGCCTCCACAAGATTTTGGAGTTTCTGTGGGAATTTGTGGGCATTCTTTAGAGAATTTATGAGATCAGGCACTGATGTTGGCCTGGCTCACAGTCTCTGTTCCAGTTCAACCCAAAGGATTTGGATGGGGTTGAGGTCAGGGCTCTGTGTGGGCCAGTCAAGTTCTTTCACACCGAACTCATCCAGCCATGTCTTGATGGCGCTTGCTTTGTGCACTGGGGCACAACCATTCTGGAATAGAAAAGGTTCTTCCCCAAATTGGGTCCACAAAGTTGGAAGCATGGCGTTGTCCAGTAGGGGCTCTGGAGAGGGGCCAAGCGGTGGCGCACCAAGGGAAAGAGCAGCAAACGGCAAGCATGTATTAGAACAAACACCTTTTATATTTACTGAAATCAGTTTACTGATGCACTCTGAGTTCTGAGGGTAAACACTGGTTCTAGACTGATTTACACTGTTTATATTTACTGAAATCAGTTTACTGATGCACTCTGAGTTCTGAGGGTAAACACTGGTTCTAGACTGATTTACACTGTTTATATTTACTGAAATCAGAGTTTACTGATACACTCTGAGTTCTGAGGGTAAACACTGGTTCTAGACTGATTTACACTGTTTATATTTATTGAAATCAGAGTTTACTGATACACTCTGAGTTCTGAGGGTTAAAGCAGAAACTGAAAGCTACCTCCTTGTGTCACAAAGCCTTATTCTTTTTTTTTTTACACAGTTCCAGGTGTCACACTATTGTGTGCTGTGGCCATAATGAAGATTTGCATGTCCTGACGTACATGGTGTCAGCTGTCGACTGGAGAGTGCTTCTCTTTTCAAATTCTGCCTCCTGATGTAACTCAATAAGACCATACCCTGGAAAGTGAAAGATCCCAGTGGGTGCAGAACACAGCTTCTTTAAAACTGTTGTTGTTTAGTAGCTGATACAAATGGAGCAGATTTGAATGAAACGATGTTTCACAACCCTGTAATTTTACAGATTTTCCTGATTCCATTTACCAGCTAATGACCAGCTAAAGTCTTTCAGGAGAAGTTTTATTGAGGGAAAATAGAAACTGTATAAAATATACTGAAGCATATTGCAAATGAGTGATAACCATTACAGTCTGGTATCCTTTCAGAGTATAATCTAGAGGTGTTAATGGCATGATTTGTGAGGGAATAGCTCACAGACAAGTCAAACGTAACAAAATTTCCCATGACCCCAAGCCTATTTGATTAACCCTGACATGTTGTTCTTTAGTGTTGCAGTAGACTTCAGGAGCTAATATAAGGCCTGCACCCAAAAAAATTGAAGGCAATCTTATTTTTGAACAACCCTCTTTACAAAAACATTGGCTTGCTCTGCAAAATTTCAGTGAATGCATAGTGCAAGGATTTGCAAATCATGTAAACCCTATAAATCCCAATTGTGTTCATGGGGAAACAGGTGTAGATTGCAGGCAAGGCAGTGTAGCATCTGAACTACGAACCGTGCTGAAATAACTGCAGTTTATTTTCCCTAGAAAAGACATTGTCTGGATGGTAGCAAATGTTGCTCCAAAACCATGTATACAATAAAACCCAGCGAAGTGTGGTTCATATTTTGCGGCCTCAGTCATTTGCTGATTTTTTCATAGAACTGAACTAAATTGTTTGAGGAAACCTTTCCATATGATTTCCATATAAAATATTACTATACATTTTTTGTACTGTTGAGAGAACACAAAGCAACTGTATACGAAAGCACGGCTTGTGTTTGTGAAATACAGCTGTACTCAGAGGTGGGAGGTTTGAAAGTAGCCCATATGAGAGCGTTACTAAGAATCCTTGCTGCTGATTGGCTGCTGTCCTCTGACACATGTCTGGCAGAGACGGTCCATCATTCCCACATCAGACCAATTTCCTCCTGAAACATAACTACCATAGATTATCATGCAGCGTTAACGGTGCCTTCCTAGATGTGCAAGCTGTCCATGCTGTGTGCGCTGACTGATACTCACTAGGGATGCACCGAATATTCGGCCACCGAAAAAAATGCATTTTCGGTATCGGCCGAAATATGACCGAAACAGTGATGACGCAATCAACAACCGCAGACTGCACGCACCAGACTGGATTACAGTCAACTTGTCTCTACTGTGGGCGCATCTAAAGGGGCTTCTCCACTGACTGGTACCAGCTCGGTTCAGTCCAGTTTAGTTCTACTCTCTTCAATTTGGTTTCGGACGTTCAATTTTCCACTACAACGGGTTGCTATAGCAACCAAACGTTCTGAGAAACAGCCCGAGCGGGGGCTCTAAGCTGAGGTAAACAACCCGGCATCAATACAATTGCCAGCATGGGGAGAAAATCAGAGGGGCTTTATTTCTTGGTTTGTGACTGTTTGCCACAAAACGGAGTCAATTGGCACCAAACAAGGCTTAAATGAGGAAACGTTACAGTTAGTTAGCGTTAATGCTAACGTTAGATTTTAGATACAGAAAAGTAAAAAAGCGAGTAGAGTTGCACCAACCGAGCTGGTACCAGTCAGTAGAAACCCCGCTAAGAAAGACACTCGGAAATCCCTTTGTAAAGCGTGGAATGCCGAGATTTCTAGAGAGAGTGCATCCACAAAGGGACAGAGTATGAAGCACAGAACAGGCAAGACCCTTAGAGCACACACACTCCGCGTGAAAAGGCAATAAAGTTTTCCAGTGATTATGGTTAAGATATGGGCTGCCAGTCTCTGTTTTAATACACTATTTTGT
>JBBPDC010010692.1:0-13483 GCA_037974485.1 Hemigrammopetersius urotaenia | reverse complement strand
GACTTTCACTTGTATTGGAGTAACATTAGACCAGTGGTATCTGTACTTTCACTTAAGTACTGAATGTGAGTACTTTGTCCACCTCTGAGTACTTATGTGTACTATAATTGTAACCACAGATGAATGTGGTTAAAATGTATTACTTTCTCTGCAATGCTATGTCAGGTCTAGCTAATTCCTGTGGCTACAAATCACTAATGTTCACGCACCACCAGATCTGTACATGATAATAAAAATAACAGATCAGCTCAGAAACACAATCACCATATCAGTGTATTTCTAACTGCTCTTCCTAACAGTTTCAGTGTAATTTAACAGTTCTTAGTTATTCCTTTCAAAAAAACATGCAAGTAATGAAGGCTTCTGTTGCAGCGCTGCAGATATAATCATTTAAACAGGGAGAGGGGAGTTTTTCTCAAATATTTTTTAGTTGCATCACCAGTACTATTATGCAAGCCACATGCACATCTCTGCTACAAGAGAGGTTACATTACTTTTAAGCACCTACATACATCTTTTGAACAATTTAGCTATATTGAGCCTTCCATTCTAAAGCTAATAATATAAACGGAATAAAATAAATGACTATTAAAACACTATAATATTTGAAATACTCACTTATTTTAAATATAAAGCACACCAGAAAAAGCACAATCAAATTAAAATATTTTTTCACATGGCATCTATAGTACATTTTGAAGGGGTCTTTAGATAAAAAGTTCCACTAAAGAACACATTTTCTTTTAATCAAATTTCAAAGTGCGTTTAGATCATAGGGCATCTCTCAAAAAAAAGTTGGCACATACAAGTGACTTTTGACATTACTTTCACCCTGCGCCTACACAGAAAGAAATGGTGCAATTCCAATGGTAGGAAAGGCTAACCACAACTGTTTGTTTCGCTATGACAGGCTGTCTAAACTCTTCTGTGCATCTGACAGCTGTCAAGAAGCGACCAGAAGCCTAGGGTGGTAGGAGCCTAGTGAGTAAAACACTTGCAAACCCAATTCACAGGTTGCAGGTTCCAATTGACACTTTCTACCACGGTGTCCTTGAGCAAGACACTTAACCTACAGTTGCTCCGGGGGGACTGCCCTGTAACTAATGTTTGCAAGATGCTCTGGATAAGAGCATCTGCCAAATGTGCCCATTACATTCACTTTGTCTTTTTAACTACACACACAAAAGGTACTTCCCCTGCTGTACACTACAACTCCCTCTTAATGCAGCTCTAGTGATCTGTGTATGTTCTGAATATAACCACAAATTCTATGAAAACACATGTGACTGCTTTCAGACAGAATGTATGCAGAAACACTCACGCATCCCAAAACTGAATTCCCATGTATAGTTAATCATGCCTCTGGACGAGCTTTTGGGAATTGAATGATTTATTTTATCTCCCTGTTTATTAACCGTGTCCCAGAGAAACGGCCTCAGGTGTAACAAGAGCCCGACTAATGAAAAAGCGAGAGTTTGTTTTACTTTGTGATTAAGGGTCTTCTTTGATGTTGATTTTGGTCGAACTTTGTACAAAAGAAACAAAACTTTGCTCTAAAGGGTCAAACACAATATATACTAATTTTCAAAAGGCCTAATGAAATGATTGGATTACATAACACTATCATAACCAATACCGTCACCCGCGTGTGTCCCAGAGCACTTCTCACCCTAGAACAGCCTGTGATTGTCTTTAGAAACTTTATTATCTTGCTGCAGCTTGACTTTGGGGATGTAGATTGGAAACAGCCAACAATAGGAGGGTGGTCTTGAATTTCTGAGGATTATTAACGTTCCAGTTGTTTACACAGGTTCGGTTTACAAAATCATCTTCTGGAAGGTTATTTAGAAAGTAACAATTTCGTTTCACAGCCGTCTCCTTCCACCCACAGGTTGTTAAAAGCAAAGATGGCAGGGATTCAATGTAGCGCCAGGGAAACCTGTTGATGCACAGTAACTCACTGCAAAGTGACTCATGATCCAAAAGGGGAAGGCTGTGTTCTTATGTGGGGAAGTTCTGGAGTTGTTACAAATTGCCATCGGCTCATGTGTGAACAAGCAGTTTTCTAATTCAACTCCACTAATTGCAAGAATGTCAATTATGCACACATTCATTTCAATGTAAATTAGTGAGCTCAAAACAGAATGAGAAAAGGCATAAACTATCATGCTCCCATTAACTATCATGCTTATTCTATAAGGACGGAATGCTCCAGGAACACTGGAGCTATTTAGTTAATAATAAATGACCATTTGTTTTCCCCAAGCTGGGAAAGGCACAGATTTATTTACTTTGTAGGCTTAACAACAATTAAATTCCTGAATTATAAAGTATTTTATTAAAACATAACTCAAGTACAAGTAAATTACTTTGATTATGTTCAGAAAAACATACTATTAAAGAAAAAAAAGCTATTCAACTGAGGTTATGAGAGCTGCTACCAATCTGTTTACTTATAACATAATTAGATGCAGTATCATATTATATTTAGGTGCATGTGGTCTGCAAAGATAATATCATTCTTGCACTTTCACAACAGAAAGGTCCCTCAGGCGCTGTATAAGGTCAGCGTGGGTGGGGTAAAAGGTCAGGCCGTCTACCTCCAGCCCAAGGTTTGCTGTTTTTCCACTGCGGACTCCATGCTTCACCAGAATATGGAGCATCGCCTCCTCCTGCGCTCACACAAAAACACAGGTCTGTTTGAGGTGGTCTGACACAGATATTATCCAACTACATCTACAATGTTAACATTTGCAGTTTTTTTAATGTAAATTGTTAACTCGCATATTCATATTCGTAAAGTCAACAATAAAAAAACATAAAACAGCCTAAAATCAGTGTGCTTTCACAATGCACACCTCCACTCAGTCACTCTCTGGACCCCCTGCCTCTGCGAGTTTTCCCCATATACTTATGGACGGAGACTATCCTGAAAATTCCCCTGGGTTCAAAGATCTCGTGTTTGTTTTCTGTTTGTTTTTAACAAATAAACTTGAAAATTTTGGTTCTTTATCGGCATTTGCATGTGATGTCGTTTTTAAAATTGCAGAGTGGCTACTACTGCATGTTTTTTAAGCTTCCTCAGAAGGAGCAGTTTAGGTGTTTAACAACAATTTACCATTTGTTGTGCTGCCGGCACAGATCCGTGCCACTTGTGTCCTAAGGTTAATTTAGTCTGAATTGTCTGTTATTCTGAGGCGCATGTGGGTGTGGGAACGAAAAACAGGAAAAACTTTATTACAGAGTCAAACCATGTTGACCACTAAAAAGAGAGAAGCAAACATGGGCAAGGATGGGTGAAAAGAGGAAAGCAGGAGGTGAATGGAGGGTTAACATGATAGTACTTGAAGGCTGAGCTGCAGTGGCTACTGTAATTATATCTCTGCTGGGAGCAGGGTCTGAAGTGGTCAGAAGTAGACCACATATATAAAAATGGCCTGTATTGTTGACTGGCTTATCCTCTAATGACTCCCATAGCTTTGGTCACTGTAGGAGCCAAAACCCCAAGATCTGTGCACAGCTTCTACTCAAGCATACACACACACACACAGGTAAGATAGCACGCCTTTTCCTGTTTGACAAACCAACAGTCTGAATCATACCTTGGCTATAGACGGCAGGTTAGCAGCCCACTGGCTGCGCTGTTCAGGTGTAGACAGCAGGCCCAGGCCCTTCTGTACATAGCGTCTATGAATGCCACACAAGTTGAGAAGATACAAGGCACACGCCACAGCATAGCCACCCCAGTTAGATACTCCTAGAAGAACACAAAAAGGTAAAGTGGCGCTTATAGTCACATGTGAACACACCACAGCACACACAAATTCTCCCTCAGCATTTACCCCTGCACCAAGTGACGCAGTGACGCAGCGGCCGGGGAGCAGTGTGCAAAGGGTACCTCGGTGGTTCCACTGGCAGTCCTGGGATTCAAACCCATGACCTTCCAACCACATGAGCAACTCCCTAACCCTCAGGCCACCAGCTGCCCCTAATAGATACACTAAAGGGTTTTGTAGATATACTTACTCAGTATGTACATGTTTGAATCCATTTTTTCCAGTTTTATAAGGTTTAAGCTATAGTGCAATAATACTATACATGCATGTGTCTGAACATGTCTGAATTCTGCACTAATGTGTCAAGATATTCAAAAGCATTTGGTTCGTCACTGATCCAACCTTGACATGGACACATCTTCTGACTGCAGTCTACTGATAATGAACTGAAACACTGCTTATTGCAATCAAATACATATGATAAATTTTATTATTGGTACAAAATCATACTGTTTAGTCATCATTTTGTAAAAGAAGCCACTCAAAGCAGTCTTCACAGGGACGTAACGATGCTGCTGGGAGGGTTAAACTGACAATGTGAGATAGAGGCGGGACACAGATTCACAGTTCATGCCAAAGATCAGTCTGAACTGCTTTTCTGTGAACCTGGGGCGACTAAACTCCGGGAAACCACTGCTCCTCCTCCTTCCTGTGTTGGCTAGATGAGGTAACACGATGATGAGCTAAGCTTCTAAAGTGCTCAGCTACAAATGTGTGCATGTAAGTGATCTGTTGTCAAGAGCCTGCCGTTTCTGACACTGCTGCCATGTATCATAATGATTCCTGAAATGTGACGCATGCTGCGGGTCTTAAAATACGTCAAAATCGTAAAAACATTCAGGTCTAGACGCAAGTGTCTGACCATAGTTATGTCATTGGATAGCACAGAAGGCATTATACGTTAACTGTGTACAGGAATGTGGCTAAAAAAAATGGTCTGGATTTAATGCTGATTTAATTTTACCATCATGGTCAACAAATATGGAACTATGTTAAAGCAATGTGCTTAACATGAGAAAATATATTATGATACTCTGAGTTATAGTGTTAACTTGAACAGCTGATTGCAAATATTTGAACACCCCCAGTCAAATGAGAGGTTTTGTTAGTTACCAATACCCATCTATAGAGAACACATGTATGAATGGCATAAAAGGAGGTCCAATAAAAGTATCAGGGAGAAAGCATTGTATATGAGGTGGCTATCAAATCCTGAGGCAGGTAACTTTTTGCTTAGAATATGTTTTACACATGCAAAAATGATCAAAAGAATATTATGATTACTCTGTCTCTATTAAATAAATGTGTTACATTATATGACCGTTAATCTTTAAAAAAAAAAAAAATCAATTTATCAAGGATTGTTCCAAATGCATTAAATGTATTTCATTTAATTATATATTCATTTCAAATGATATAAATATAATATAAATTGTAATATATATATACACACACACACTGAAGAATTTTAATAATTGCATACAAGAATTTTATATATTTCATAGCGCATGAAAAAACACTGTGTATGTAGTTATTGAATAAAATACTGAATTATCAGTTTGACCACTGATCAGAGCAGTAATGCTTGTTTCTTAGACATGAAGTTCAACACACCTGCTGTAATAGCAAAGTCAGCAGCCACGTCACAGGCAATGAGACTACCTTTAGGCATGTAAGCCTTCACTGCCTCCTTCACCTTGCCCATACCCAACTCGTTTCCACCATCTCCAATACCTGCATACAAACACAAGTACATAAACAAACCCAACAGCCTGACAGTGACTAGACAAAGACAAATTCCATTATTAAAGTGCTCAGAATTGATTTGTTAGCTGAACTGTTAACTGGCTTTATCGACATTACTCTGTGTGGCTACAAATTAGACTGCGAAGAAGGACTTTCCTCACACCTAATTTCTACTAGATGGTAGTGGAAATGAGACAGACTCTCACTTCCTTTGTCCTCTCTCACATGAACACATGAATCAGAAATGATCTCATGTGCGTGCGTGTTGGCTTTATTATTCCCCGAGCTCTTCTCCAGGAAGGCGTGTGTTTACAGTTACCATCCAGCACCTTCTTTATCTAATCAATCATCCATTTAATTCAATCAGGAGCTGCAGAGTTAATGAATATAGACATCAGAAACCAAACCTGTGCTCTTCTGTTATATTATAAGCAACACATTAACTTTTTAAAAAGAAATTCAGGTCACATTTTACAGTATTCCTGTTTATTTCTTTGACTGGCTAAAATCACATTGTTTGCTTGACTGCTTAAGATCTTGGTGCATAATTTTATATATACTATATGGACAAAAGTATTGGGAAACTTGACCACTATGCCAACAGGCACTTAAATGACATTGCATTCAAATACATAGACTTTAATATTTTTGCTGCTAGAACAGCTTCCACTCTTCTTGGAACCCACAAGATTTTGAATTTTTTGTGGGAATTTGTACCCATTCATTCAGCAGAGCGTTTATTAGGACAGGCACTGGTTTTGGACGAGAAAGCCTGGCTCGCAATCTCCGTTCCAGTTCATCCCAAAAATGTTGGATGATGTTGAGGTCAGGGCTCTGTGTGGGCCAGTCAAGTTCTTCCAGACTGAACTCATGCAGCCATGTCTTTATGGAGCTTGCTTTGTGCACTGGGACACAGCCATGCTGGAACAGAAAAGGTGTGTCCCCAAACTGTGTTCACAAATTTGGGAGCATGGTGTTGTGCATGTCTTGGTATACTGAAGCATTAAGGTGAAGACCTTCACTGGAAATAAAGCCCAAACTCTCAAAAACAGCTATGTCCCAATACTTTTGTCCATATAGAGTATTTATGGACTGCATGACTGAAAAATTATGAATAAAATTGCATTGTATTTCCTCACCTGAAGTTTCATCGGTGTTCTTACTTTAGCCTCTTGTATGAAGTCGCACCATTAATAAAAGCACATCATGGGAATATGTCTATCGTTCCTTTGAGATTTTAGAGCTCATTAAACTGGGATTAAAAAAAATGTAGTACAAGAAGAATATAATTAAATGTTAATCTGTTAATAAATGCTTGATCTGAGTACAGCGCTGCTCCAGGTGGTGGTAACTCTCAACACACTGACGTTAAAAAATGGCAGAGGGAGGCAGAGAGTTTCAAAATGCTCCAAACATTTTAAAACCTGATATCTGGACACATTTTGGATTTTATGAACAGATTGGGAAGCATGAATTGGACGAGTCAAATTCAGTGTGTAAAGCATGTCACACCAAATGTTTCTTCACAGCCAGAGATGTGGTCACTGCTGAAAGTCCCACTCTCAAACCAAAGCATGTTGTTCACCTTGTGCTCATATTCAAAAGCCCCAAATCTTTGTAATGTTTCAAGAAGTGCCCTGTGTCCAGCTCTGTTATAGATTTTACTTTGTATCATAGCACTGCAGAATGTTTTGTTTTTGAAGACTGTCCATATTCATTGAAGTAGGCAAGGCCTATACTATTTATTTTGGTTCCAATTTAATGAAATGGGCACAGTTTCTGTTTGCATTTTGATGAACTATGTCGATATTCTTTATTTTTGTTTACTATTTAGCGTAACATTTTTTGTTTACATCTATGGTTTTGTTGAATAATAACAGGAACTTACATCTCACCACTTGTATTTGAAAACATAATGTGAAGAAATGTGAAAAATTGATGGGATGCACTGTGATATCGAATTGTATTGTTGACATGATAATCTTAATCGAATCGTGAGACCAGTGAAGGTTCACACCTCTAGTTTCCAGTGCAGCTTATGATGTTACAGAGAAGTGCAAAAACATGAATCCAGTTGAATCGATCCATGCTGATAATGCTCATATGCAGCAGCTCTGCCTGAAGTCATCCTTGTTTTTTAGGCAAGAACTAAATTGTCAGCGGTCATTACTCTTACCAGTGGTGGTGATGCCAGGGACACTACTGGCTGTGGTGAAAAGGTCATCTATAGGATCCACCAAGTGCTTGATGTTTATCGCTCTCATGTTGTAATAGTTTCCATCAGAGGCCCTCCCACTGCGCTCTATTGCCACTAAGTGGTCATACCTGAGTAGTACACACAAAACCAGGTCAGACTGGAGTGAAAGAGAAAGACTAAAAGGATACAACAGATAAGAACATTGATACACTATATGGATGCATGACCATTACACCAACTTCCATAATGACATTGCATTCAAATACATAAACATTAATATGTACCTGACCCCCCTTGGCAGCTACAACAGCTTCCACACTTCTTGAAAGGCATTCCACAAGATTTTGGGATTGCGGGAATTTATATGAAGTTATACATTTATATGAGGTCATGTACTGGTGTTGGACAAGAAAGCCTGGCTCGCAGTCTCTTCTACACCGAACTGATCTACCTTTGTCTTTATGGAGCTTGCTTTGTGCACCCAGACAAAGTCATGTTGGAATAGAAAAAGGCTCTTCCTGAAGCATGGCGTTGTCCAAAATGTCTTGGTATACTTGATTTCATACACATGTGGCTATGACTGAAACACCTGAATTTAATAATTAAGGTGTGCACCAATATGTTTGTCCATATAGTGTATTTTTGTCTATTTTCTTTCATTTAAATCTGTACATCATTTGAATGTGAAAAAAATATATTACACAAACACAATTTATGCCTCAGTTAAACAAATTGTTAAGGAGACTTTTGGGATGTCTGTTAAAGATGTGTTGTACAGCACTTGTACTAGTCTTTTTAAGGTGTGTTATATAGTACTTGCACTGCACCTGGGTTTTGATGGATCTCCGTCATGGCACAGAAAGTGCAGAGCTGAATCAGGACCACTGCTTTCAAAAGTTATTACTGGCACTGCACTTTTTATAACACCTGCAAATAAACCCATAAAACTACACATGAGGCTATATTGTAGGAGCCTTACTCAGTTAAGAATGAAAATCTGCGCATACCAATTACAAATACATGACAATTAGCATTTATCAAAAACCAATCATAATCCTTCACATTCAAAGCTACACTGTTCATGCATGGCAAATTCACATACAAAAACATCCCAAAAATGGCTACAATTCTCTACTAAAGGCACTGGAAGCCTTTTGTACTTCTGACTTTTAAAATGTAGTTCCTTTATTTGAAAATATAACTTTCCATTACATTGCCAGATTATACTGGAACTTAATAATAAACAATAATGATATAATAATTCTGACATAAATGTCAAATCACCTATGTGAACACAATCATTATGTTAAAATGGTCGACGGGTGGAGTGTGTCTCATCACTGGTTTACCTGTGACTTTACTTTTGTACCACTAGGGGTCTCTGCATTTACATAATCAGGAATAGTTCACTTCTCATGCACAAAAGAAACCCTGGATTGATCCCAATTTATGCTCAGGTGTATGCATAAACTGTTGATAAAAACTAAAATCCCAGGTTATGCTGTAATGTAATTACACTTCTGCTGGTCTGGTGAGAGTGAATGATTTACCTTTATCAACAGCATCCTGCATTATCTGTCGATTCATTTCTAGAGCCCGCTGGTCACTCACTATGACCACGTTTTTGCCTAATGCTTGGAGCATTGCGGCCATTGAAATGGCTCCAGGGGGTCCGTCTGTTTCCTCGGGGGGGTTGTGCATGTAGTGTGTGGGGAAGCCAGTTGTGATGAGCACAGAAGAAGAGTGGGACAGAGATAGACAAGCCCTCAGCAGCTCATCCTGAACAAACAGTACACGGATACCCCTCTGACCTGCACACAGCCAAAGTCACACATACACACACACCTTAGTACTTACAGGACATTGTGTATAAAGGGTACATATTCCACGTTTTTCTTATCTTCCCATCCCTAAAATGCACTTTGAATGTTGAATGGTGTTACATACCAAAAACAGCTATTATATATCCACATTTAGTCATTTAGTATACTCTCTTTTAATTAAAAGGTGTTGTTTTTGTTATTGGGCCTTTACATTTGATATACGTTAATGTTACTGTTTAAAAAGCAATCCAGGCTGGAATACATACAGTGCAAATAGAAACTCCAGGGTCGCTGACATAAATAAGCAACGGCCATTTCTGGATCCAGGCCTATGAAGCTGCAATGATACATTTTCTTTCTAACACACAGTGACAACGCAACAAGCATTCAAGCATTTAAGTCATTGCAGAACTCTGTTACAGACCACCTGCAATAACAACACTCCTTGTTACATATATAAATACAATAATGGGTGTGTTAACTGCTGTATCGAGAATTTAAAGTCACATGTTTTAATGTATTTGACATAACGCTGACAAATTTTAAACCCACAGTCCTTGCAACTTAGTTTCCATATATGTACTTTAAAAGCACATTTTGAAACTTTACTAATGTTTGCATTGTATAATTAGTATAATTTTATTTATACATGATGTGCAGCCTTTGAGACAAAAAAAACAAGCATTTTGGTCAAGAGAGCACTGCAGAAGATAATCGGCCATCCATAAATATAACAAGAAATGTGAAATGCATTATAGTATATGGAATGTCAGACAAAACAGAATGTACAGTGACTGCTGAGTGTGCTCAGGCCCACCTGGGTCTTCTCCAATAAGCTCCTCAAGTGCTCGAACTTGCTGAACTGCTGTCTTACTGGCCATACTGTAGTGCAGAGGATTCTGAGATATGCAAAAAGTCAACGGGCATCCATCGGATTCTGAAGCTTGGTGAGAAACATTGTCCTCCTCTCGATCAGTGAGAAACATGCAGCCTGGAGAATGCGTGAAGGCAAGAGGTGGCTCTGAAGATACATCAGAAAAGAAGAGTTAAGCACCATCACATATAAAGATTAATCCAGGAAACACCAGTCTGTACTACATCATTAACAGTTTATTAGATCTATGTTATAAAATGTAGATTCAAATACAATAAAACAGAAAAATATATACAGATTTCAAAGATTTTTTTTTCAAAAATGCAAGGTGTGACATAAGCAATAGTATAACTGTAACTGTTGATACATACTTATGTGATTACATCTATGATTCCTGACCCTATATTTTTGATTTATCTTTGGTCTTATAGATGAATGAAAGAGAATGAAGAGAGCAAAGAAAGACACAGGGAAAAAAAGAAAAACGGTGCAACAGACAGAATACACACACATACATGTACACATGCACACATGTAAAAAAAAAAAAAAAAAAAAAGGACACTCTTTGACATGCTTGCAGACTCACTCAGACAATAAACCAACCAACCAAGTCAAAGCAGAGCTACAGACACAGACTCAGGATGAGAGACACACACACACACACACACACAAAATCACAAACACACACACACAGATACACAAACAAGCAAAAACCCCAATCAAAAAATAGTCAAACTCTTTCTCTCACACACACACAAATACATAAATGTTAAAAACACAGAAAATGCTTTTGTTAAAATATCTTAAATATTAGTAAAATAAAACAAACCATTAAAACGGTCTGGACTCCATTTTGGGGGGTCAGCTCTAGTTAAACTCAAACAAAACTATTAAATATGATGATAGTCAAACTATCTCACAAAACAAGACCAGCATTACTCTTCCAAAACTCTTCTAAAACTGCACAACTGGAAGAAAACTTGCAGCATTTACTGGAACATCTTTATTTCTGAGAAAATACATTTTACAGTAATTTTTTACTGTATTATTTTTCAATTTGAAATTGAGAAATTTAGTGAAAATGCCTAGTGCTTACAGGACACGGATGCGGTCCATAAGTTGTATTTCCTCAGGCCTGGTGTTGAGGAGTTATTCTAGAAGCAATACCCCAAAAACAAACATCTTCACGCTCCTCTAAACCCACTACTTTGTCCTATAGTGGCATTTTCTGTGCTCTGCTGTGCAGCTCAGTGCATGCGGCACAACTGGGGTCAGCGTTTACTGACCCTGAAACAAGCAGAACTCAAGCCTGAACAGAAATAAAACTGGAAAAACCGTAACTGTTTAATTTCAGTGCTGCCAACCAGAACAAAACAAAAAACGAAAACTTTTAAGATAAAATTGAGAAACAACTTATGATATAAAACTCAGAGATAAAGGTAAAATAGTGGGATAAAACAGAGATAAAACTGTAAGAAATTTGTGGGATAAAATTTAGAGAAAACTGTTGGATAAAACTGAAAGAGAAAATTGAGAGATAAGCCAGACAAGACAACATTTAGCACAATCGACAAAAGCTGCAGCACAAGTCTGAATGAATACAGTATTATGACAGATACTGTATTTTAGCAGCAGAGAGTGCAAAATAAGCAGAGAGAGAAAATATGGCAGCAGGACAGAGAATGTGCAGTGTAATAAGAAATATAAAGACAGAGAGAGGGAAATCAATTGAGAGACACAGGGATCGTTAAGAGAGAGACAGAGAGAGAGGCCGTTAGAATGAGTGTGTGTGTGTGTGTGAGAGAGCGAGAGAGAGAGACAGAGAGAGAGACAGAGAGAGAGAGCGAGAGAGAGAGCAAGAGCGAGAGAGAGAGAGAGAGAGAGATGTGAGCACAGTAGGGAGGCAGAAGTTATGGATCTATGATGAAACCGCAGTGTGTGTGTGTTTCATTCCTTGACAGGCCACAAAACCTTTAATAACTTAAACTTTATAAAATTAAACATGTGAAATATCATGAGTATGACCGAGAAGCAGAAAGTAATATAAAGCAGGTCAATAAATGTATAAATATTGGCCAGGTTGGTATCATAGGCCTTAAAACACACAATAGAAGTCAAAGCGCTGGAGCTGAGTGTTCCACCATACAAATCAATTGCTACCAGAATCACACTAATATTATAAATAAAGGTCAATAGTAACTGTAGTGTGACTGCTGACTCAGTTACACTAATAATAATGTCCAAAAGATAATGCAAGGATGACTTTGTGGTTGCTATGGTAACAGTGGTTGTTGCTAGGTGGTTACTAATGCTGTAGCTGTCACATTCTGGTGCCTCCATCACGGCAATAATAATATCCACAATCACGCCAATAATACAAATAAAAAATAAACAATAAGACCAATTGCGTGATTGCTTCTGCAATCACACAAATAAAATACGGTAATTGCCTACTTACACTTATTATATCTGATTTATATTTCAGATTTCAAAATAATTTATTTTATTTTATATAATTTGTTTATGGATGTATCAAAAAGTCCCACTTCTCACCGGATGCCCAAATAACACTGAAGGTTGAAGGTTGATGTCATAAAAGAAAAGACAATTTTGGAATATCTGACAGCAAGAAAGTAAGAAGACAATCAGCATATATATATATTAGAGGTGGGCATAGATTAATTTTTTTTATCTAGATTAATCCGCACGCTCCGGAAAAGTCACGAACGAGAGAGAGAGAGAGAGAGAGAGAGACAGAGAAAGAGAGAGAGAGCTAGAGAGAGAGAGCTATAGAGAGAGAGAGAGACAGAGTGAGAGATGATTCGCAAGCTCCGGAAAAGTCACGGAAAAGAGCCAGAGAGAGAAAACGAGAGAGGGAGAGAGACAGACAGACAGACAGAGAGAGAGAGAGAGAGAGAGTAAATCCACAATAAAATATCAAGGTGAAAGTCATCATAGTTTGCGTAGTACAGACCCAGCTCCCAACCCAACTTTGTGAATAGATTAA
>JBBPDC010010662.1:0-13484 GCA_037974485.1 Hemigrammopetersius urotaenia | reverse complement strand
ATAGAAGGATCCTCGCACGGATCTTGGCACGTGTGTGTTTGTGGGTGTGTGTGGGTGTGTGTGTGTGTGTGTGTGTGTGTGTGTGCCCTTTACACCAGCGCTCTGGTCAAACTTTCTCAGAACACACCCAGAACTTTTCAAATAATGCACATATCTCAGAGCCCTCAGTGAAACAGGAAATCACACACACACACGCACACACACACACACGCACACGCACACAAACACGCACGTACAAACAGACACAAGCACACACAGTTACACTCATAAACACATACAAAGATGCAAGCTCACACACAGACACACACACAAACACACACATAGACACACACACACACACACACACACACACACACACACACTCATTAGGACATGTGGCCATGAGAAGATGAGGCCAAAGCATGGTAGAAAAATGTTAAAGAGTAAAAGAGAGAGAAAGCAAAAGACAAAGAACAAGAGCCAGGTACCAATTAATCAAAGTTAAAGAGAAGCACCACATATTTTACACAAATCTGTGCATAATTAAATAACTGAGGTGTAAATAGAGTCGTACAGAGTGTGTTTGGTGTGAAATACTCCATTTTAGAGAAACGAAGAGTCAGAAATGTTCACAGTAGAGGTGAATGGAACCAGACGTCTGCCTCTAAAAGCTCCTCACAGAAAGTTATTACATGAAATGGTTATGAATGCTCTGCCTGATGTCTGAGCTGCTGTTTTACTGGGTTTTGAGAAGATTTGGGCCAAAAAACTGAAGAAAACTGCACCATATTTTTTTATAGATCAGATATATTTTTTTGCACTGTATTTTTTATAGATCAGATGTATAATTGTATTTGGTTGTATATATATTTTTTGTATTTAATGTTACATGTCTGCATCTGGGGTTTGAGAGTAACGTAATTTCAATTCTCTGTATGTCTGGTGCGTATGGCAGATTTGACAATAAAGTTGACTTTGACTTTGACTTTGAACTGATTTAGTTTAGATTCATCACTATTTTCTTTAACGTTTCATATAAGAACAGATTAATAAAGTGCCCAATAATACCCCTGACTTGGCGGGTCCGTGTTACAAAAGAGGGGTGATGGTGCTCTAAAGAATCTCAGGAATCCCAGAACATTATAGGACACACCAAGAGAAATAAGTTTAAATAACAAAAACAGCTAAATTCCTGTGCAACAATAAGAAACAACAGTTTAGTTTATTTCATTTCTAATCAAACCAGCCGTCAAGAACAGAATATTTGTTTCTTAAAAATAAAGCAAAAAGACTGAAAAAGAGTCAGAAGCCATAATAAAGACAAACAGCACAATAAATAGAGGAACCTCCAACATGAAATATAACTGTTCTTCTGTCATTTTATCTGAGGCTGAAAAATAAACGATTTGTACTTAATGTTTGCTGTGAATGGAAACTTCAATGAATGAAGAACAGTCTCTGACTTTTGCACAGAACTGAGTGTCAGTGAGGAAAGGAATAATCTTTTTACTAAATTTTAATTTCATTCAGTTGTGTTGGTTCAGCTCCTGGACTGCTCACATCTTTACACTCTCAGTTTGGAGTTTCTGTGTTTTATTTTACACCTGAGAAAAACACATTCCAGCTCATTTGAACTAAGAAATAAATTTTTAAATCAAATGTCCAACGCCGTCCACATTTTATTAGTGAGTGCTTCCACTCACTGGTCACTTTATTACACCTAGAGGCTGAATAAAACAATCCTGATGGGCTGCAGTCTCCAACTGCAAGGAGGAGCTCCTGAAAAAGTGGCCAGGGCGTCTAAAGTTGAACAAAATGAGGAAAAACGAGGAACAGAATAAATGAAAAATATCTTCAAGTTGTAAACAGCTAATGCAGGCTGCAGGGTCACTGATCCTGTATAACGTGTCTGACATTTCAGACTAAAATAATCATCAGTATCCCGTGAGATCCCCTCCGAGCTCCTCTTAAGCGTCGCTTTGCTTACCACACATATTTCACCCGCGAGCTGGGCCCTAATTTGCTGCGGCACGTCTGAAGTCCGTGCCCCCGTTTTGTACCCCCCTAAACGCCTCGTTGCAAATGTGTCTCTGAGACTTTCGCTGACTCGTGTGATTCGGAGGTTTGCAGATAGGCCCGCTGGAATGGCCCCTGGATTTATCTCGGGATGGGTCCGGCATTAATGTCACCGGGCCGGGAAATGGTGCCTGACACGTTTCAGGATTGGAGCTGTCGCCTTGCTCTCCTTAAACTCCCTTTACTAGCAATATTTTCATGAGAGGCTATTAAAGAAGCTCGCCTTCTACCAAATATGATTAAAATAAGTGCAAGCTTTACCAAAATCCCCAGAGCTAATCTGAAGGATACCCCTCGCATGTGTCCGTGATGCGCAGCTGGGGAGACGTTAGAAAAGAAAGCCTTCTCTGTTCGGGAAAGAGTTTGTGGGGAAAGTGTAAAATATTAGGCTGCATTTATACACTATACGGACAAAAGTATTGGGACACACCTGTTTTCCATGATTTGGATTAGGCCCCTTACCTCCAGTGAATGTTATGTGAATCTTAATGCTTCAGTAGACCAAGACATCACGGACAATGCCATGCTTCCAACTCTGTGGACCCAGTTTGGGGAAGAACCTTTTCTATTCCAGCAGGACTGTGTCCCAGAGCACAAAGCAGCTCCATAAAGACATGCTGGAGGAGTTCAGTGTGGAGGAACTTGCCTGGCCACACAGAGTCCTGACCTCAACCCCATCCAGCACCTTTGGGATGAACTGGAACGGAGACTGTGATTCAGACCTTCTCCTCCAACATCAGTGTCTGACCTCATAAATGCTCTACAGAATGAATGGACACAAATTCTGATAGAAACTCCAGAATCTTGTGGAAAGCCTTCCAAGGAGAGTGGAAGCTGTTAGAGCTGCAAAGGGGGACCAGTTCCATATTAAAGTCTATGGATTTGAATGCAATGTCATTAACGTCCCTGTTGATATAATGGTCAGGTGTCCCAATACTTTGTCCATTAGTGTATACAGTAAACACCCAGAATTTGAAAACAAAAAACACAAGACCACTTGAGATAGCTCCACGCAGGTTACGTTCCAAAAGCACCAGTGAATTGTGATGAAAACGCAAATTGGTGATGTGGTTAAAAATGCCTATAAATGGGTTTTATTGTGTAAACTCTAAATATGCCCCCAAATATAATTTCATTTTATATGGAAACTTAGCTGAATTTACGTTAAATTTTTAAATTACATTTTTCTTAATAATTTGGCACAAAATTACACGAAAATGTATATATTGCCACAAAAAAAAGCAAAAAATGTTGAGGATATCTGTGAGCAATTATTGGTTTCAAAGACAATTATTAGGAGACAATTAGCAGGGTTTTACTGTACATAAATGCAATATACAGCAATCAGACATAACATTGTGAAGTTGGTGGGTAAGTCAACGCGTTCAATTCTCTGTTCCTGAACAGTGTCTGCAGTGTATGTGTGTGTGGGGGCATCATCCTGCTGAAAGAGGACATTGCCATTAGGGAACACTGTTGGTCTTCAGCAACGTTTAGGTAAATGGTGTGAAAGTAACAGCCACGTCAGTGCAGGACCCAAGGTTTCCCAGCAGAACATCACCCAGATCATCACACTGCCTCCCCTCTGAAGCCTGTACTGAAAGAATGACTAATAAATAAATGTTCCCTGGAGCACCTTGGCGTTAAGGGTCTTGCTCAGGAACCCAGTGGTGTTACACTGAAGGTAGGATTCAAACCCATGACATCTTGCTCCGCAGGCAAGTATCCTACCTACTAGACCACCACCACCATCATCCCTCTTTATTCTTCTATAGACTCTTCTTGTAGATGTGGACACTTTACTTTCTCCTGTGTGAGTTTTAATCCCTCTAAACATCAGAGGAAGAGGACAGCGACATGAGAAAGACAGATAGTTTGGCCCTGGGGTGGAGGATCTGTTCTGCTGGGTGGGGGATAAAGGGATTATTCTAGCCATTCACAGCTGCTGCAACTCCTCCAAACACACTTTCTGAGGGAAACAAACTACTCTCTGGCTCACAGCACACCTAGATAAACAAACAGATAGATAGATAGATAAATAAATAAATGTCTCTTGGGTTGGATGTGGGTCTAAGGGAAAAAAAGATGAAGGTGTTTCAAATACAATGGCCAGTTAGTGTACAGTGTCAGAGACACATTATCCATTTATTCGTGGATTTTGTTTCCTAATTCTTCATGCTGGCGCAGTTACCTGCAGTGAAACAGTTTCCTCTGAAGAATATGATGTCTAGAAAAAACCCAACCAAATTCTTTATGTTGCTTTTGCCAGCACAACAAAGGCCAAAAGCAGGGTTTATTCAGCTGAGAGGATTGACTGAGGCTTCATCCGAAGATGCACAAAGACGCTTAAAGGGGTTTGCAATTATTCCTCTAATGTTTTCCACAATGGATGAGACGTAAAAAAAAAGTTGTTCAGAGTGGGTTTGGTGTGAAATGTCCAGTTCTATAGAAAGAGTCAGAACTGTTCACAGTGGAAGTGACTGGAAATTCCCAGAAAGTCATTACATGAATAGTTATGAATGCGCTGCCTGGTGTCTGAGACGCTGCTTTAGAGTTTTTGAGCTTTGTCTTAAACTGCACCTTATGCTGGACTTAGTTCTATCATTGTTCTTGCTGAAGCGCGCCCCCCACCCTCACCCCCAGGATTTCAGGTCATATTTTTGATTGCTGTGATCATTACTGCACATGAACTGTGCATTTTTTGAAAGTATGTTATGTTGATTATTCATTCACTCACATGCCAAAATTAATTACAATTTTGAAATACTTATACAGAAAACGTGTGTGAGATTTAGATTAATTAATCAGGGAGTTTGTAATTAATTTGATTCATTTTGTAATTAATCTTGTAATGAACTTGACACCCCTAGTTTATATTAATTTTTGTTGCCTGAATATGTTGCCACTTTTGAAATGAACACTTTATGACGATTACTATTTCAATGTCACTCATTTTATAATATTTCTGTTTATTGTCAGATACAAGTTTTTTTCACACATTTCTAACTCATAAAGGCAAATCACACACAATTTTGAAAGTTCCAATACAAACCAGGCAAATGTGAAAATAACTTCATCCTCATGATAAAATGTGACTTCCAAGTGATTCAACATTAACGTTTAAGTCACTGACGAGATGTTAAACTGATTTAAATGTATGAAAGTGTCGAACCCTTTATTATGCTTAATGGTGAGTGATCTTTCAGCACCTTGGACAGTGCAGAGCCTTTTTCAGAATCAGGAAACTTCATTGAAGACTGATCTCAGAGGAAATGTTAACTAGACACAGAGACACAGACAAGAACAATATAAATATATAAAGTCTGAATAAAACATCTAATAAAAGCTCAGCGGAAAACACTATGCTATATACACAAATGGTGGGTAGAAATAACTAACAGTTCTGAATTACTAGTAACATCAGTAGTGGTTAGGACTGTCATTCACTTTTCACTTATTTCAGATGCTCCCAGTGCTTTTGAATGAGGACATTTCATTCAGCAGTGCTGAAAAAGCCCTAGTTCTGCTCTGCCTGTAACAGTGTGATGCTGCCGAGGCTGACTGGGTGCAGGGGGGTAGGATGGGGAGGGGTGTTAGTTTGGGGGGGGTGAAGGAAGGAGGGGGTAGGATGGGGAGCTGAAGAGGCTCTAATGAATGTGACACTTTGCTCTTTCTTCACACTAAAGCTTTTCCTTCAGCTCCACACATTTGAACGAGACAGCAAAGATCTTGCCCCAGAAGAATGGACCACATGCTGCATCCTCCAGCTTCTGCCTGAGCACGAGACCCACTGATCCAACTGCACTCTGAGGTGTTTTCAATCTCCAGATCAGTCGGATGCTCCTTGAGGAACATGTCGTCGAAGCCCGTGGACCACATCAAGAGACCCATGAACGCCTTCATGGTGTGGTCCAGAGGCCAGAGGAGGC
Organism: Hemigrammopetersius urotaenia; assembly: GCA_037974485.1. Taxonomy (NCBI): domain Eukaryota; kingdom Metazoa; phylum Chordata; class Actinopteri; order Characiformes; family Alestidae; genus Hemigrammopetersius; species Hemigrammopetersius urotaenia. The sequence continues at coordinate 7,500 of JBBPDC010010662.1, read as the reverse complement.
AGATGGCCATGGAGAACCCAAAGATGCACAACTCCGAGATCAGCAAGAGGCTCGGAGCCGAGTGGAAGCTTCTCTCAGAGGCTGAGAAGAGACCCTACATCGATGAAGCCAAGCGACTTCGAGCCCAGCACATGAAGGAACATCCCAACTACAAGTACAGACCCAGAAGAAAAAACAAGAACTCTCTGAGGAACGACGGGTTCTCCTTTCCTCCTCTTTTCCTTGGAGAACCACGGCAGGCTAGGGAAGCCCTTGCATTGTGTACGGACTACCCAAGGTATCTTCGCCCACCTGCCCCCACACAGGCTTCCCCTTTCTTTGGAGGAACTGCTGACGTCCAGAAGTTGATGCCTCAAGCTTTTTATAGCTCCACACTGGGCTACCACAGTGCACTCTTGGGTTCTCTGGGGTGTCCGGCACAGAAGTCTGGATACATGATGCCCTGTAACTGTCCGCTGTGGCCGACACCCACACTGCAGCCGCCCATCGCTTATTTACTTTTTCCAGGTTTGGGCAAGACTGGACTTCACTCAGATTGTTCAGCAGCTCTGTAACAAATGGACAGAGGTGGGGTCATTTCTAATAAGTCCAAATAATACACTACCTGTCAAAAGAACCAGCCAAAAGTTGGGATTTTCTACATTTGCATGGTACTAGCTTAATGTTTACTACAATTGCACTCGATATTCTTTGCTAACAAATACATTTACCATATGTTCACCATTTGAGTTCCTCTAGTAGCCAGAAAATGTTATTTTTTATTCATCACTACTGACCTACCACCTACTAAAATTATAATGTGGATCAGCAGACAAGAGCTACTGAGTGCTGAACGAGTGCATTTAAAGTTAAAGGACAGTTTAGAGCAGGGGTCACCAACATTTTTACTAGTACTGAGCCATACAGAGGGCTACCAGTTTGATGTTTATCTAAACTTATATAAACTTGGTGTATAATAGACATGTTTTAAATGCTTTTTCTTAGATATTGTCATTTTCAAATCTATATTACTGCAAATGTGACTAAAGATTAATAGCAACAGGATAAAATTAAATGTTAGACACTGCTCACTGGTTGTGCTACTGTTAGAACAGGTCCGCGGGCTCCACGTTGGTGACCCCTGGTCTAGGGTTTGACTCGGCATCACCATACAACTAGTTAGTAGGAGTCAGACATGCTCTGTCACAGATCTTATAAGGTCAACTTGTTTTATTTTATTTCCATTTATAGTTGTTCACTTAACAGGTTTCCAATGCAAGAATAAAAATCTGGGTGAATGAAGTAAATGGATAAGTGGTAAGGACCTGTGGTGTGCAAAAAATCTTTGAATGGTAGTGTAAGTGTGTTGGGCTGGCGAGAGAAAACTGTAATGAACTTTGGACAATTTCATATAACACTGACCAAACCACCCTGTTGTTTACTTAATTTACTGTCATTCTGTGCATAATGTAAAGGTCCTATATATTGAAAGTATCTTTTAAGTACTTTAAGCTTTGAAAAGGTTAAAGTACAATCAGTAACAGGTTCTTTAGAGTCATGGTTCCATGGACTCCAGAAGTCCTTGACGCAAAATCAGGGGGTCTTTAAATGTATTTATTACTTAATGATGTAATGGGGATAGGAACATTCAAAATAAAGAGTCACTTCCATCTCAGTCTGCTCTGAGAGGACTGTGTCAATTCTGAGTCAATATCTGCTCACTCAAGACTTTTTTCCGCTCCGTATGATGAGCATCACAGTATTCTGATGGGCTGGAACAGACAGAAAAATGGCCCACACTTAAAAGGAGACAGTATTCATGTTGCTGCACTAAACCCAGTTGATTAATCCACCTCCATTTTTACCAAAACCTGCCAATTTCACCATATTTACTATTATTACATGCTTTCGAAGGAGCTAAAAATCAGCGAGCGGAAACTGTAATTAATGAAACCGATGAAGTGATGAACTGATGGAAGGGTGAAGAGACTGAAAATGATGACGGTACACATGAAACAAACACTTGCAACCAAGTCAAAGACTTCACAGGTAAAACAAAGAAGTAAAACTTACCTGCAACCTAATCTGTTCCCTATGCTTGGTGGCTAGCATACGAAAAAGTAAATAAAGAGAGAGAAATAGAGAGAAAGAGAGAGAAAGAGAGAGAGAGAGAGAAAGAAAACACTCCAAAAAGCATAAAGGCTTTATCACAATATCACAATAACGATAAAAGATTGTCCAACTCTGTTAACACAGTAAACCCCAAAGCAGAAATTCATTAACTGATCTGAATAAAGAAAAAACATTTTAAAGTGTCATTCTAAAGTGACCACAGTGAGCGTGCTCCACAACTTCCTCACTTCTTCAAAGTAACTTTTGATTCATTTGAGTCCTCTTTGTTCTGTAACTGAACGTCCTGCGATAAAATCAATAACACCCAATTATTAATATTATTGTTGTTGTTGGTTTCTGCTCAATTTTTAAATATTTATGTCAAATAAAATGCATTTAGGGTTTTTGTGCAGGTTGTGAGGTTTTGATTCATTTCACTGTTTGTGTTGTTTTGTCCAGCTTGTTTTACTAATAAAAAACAGGTGAGTGTGGCTTCTAATTAGCTCCTGATTTGTGGGTCAACACACTAATATGTGAAACATTGAGTGTTTTATATCCAGTACTTTGTTATGGATCAATTCATTAACTCTCCTCTAGTTTTCTATTATAATAGTCATACACCAGTTATCAACCTAGTGTTCACAGTGGAAAACTTCAATAATTTATATTAAAGGCTTAATACAATTAGTGATAAAATGTTGTATAAATTTAATTTTGCTCTGCAATACATTTCCATTCAATCAGAGTAGATTCAATAAAGACCAAATGTCTCACCTCAAAATAAAACTAAACTGCTGATGAAGCAACCTGTCACATTTCAGTGCAATTTCACTGGAGCAATACTGGGGTCTTTGGATTAAAATAAACAGATTATTTGGATTAAAATAAATATAATCAGAGAAGAGCTTCAGGTTCAGATGAAGCACCATATCTTTTGACTAACAAACAATAAAAAGGGCAAATCATTGAGGTCATTAAAGAGTACGAAAGGGGTGAAAAGCAGAGAAACACATTAAGGTTCATATCTCAGGGCAGTTAAGCATCTCCAGTCCACCTGTCTTTAGATGGTGAAACCCACCCAGACACGTGGAGAACAAAGACAGGACCCTCAGCCTCGGGTGGGATCGAACCCAGGACCTTCTCACTATGAGGCTCCGCTACCCACCACAGTTCCTGTTCAGTGTGTGAACCACAGATAAAAGGTCTGTTTCACTCGTCAATTAGGTTTATTGTGATTTCAGTCACATACTCACAGAACACATTCCTCCAGTACCACAACGTTCCACTAGTTCCACAATGTTTCTCCATGACCACGCTGTTCCTGATCCTTTTAATTGCAAAATGTAGCATTTTTATCCCAATTAGTGCAGTGTGTTTCATTACAAATGATTTAATCAGCAAAACAATGTCAGGGAAAAGTTATAGTCACACAGTTACAAATGCATAATCTGGCTGCTGCTCCCGATATTCAAATTCTCGTGTTTTATTTGTTCACCTGATAATGATGTTGCTATGAAACCTGAAACAACACTGAAACAGAATTAAACAGGTTACAGTAATCCGCCGCTTTTCGCAGGGGTTACGTTCCAGGAGCACCTGCGTATAGTGAAAAAAAAGCCTAAAAATGCCTACTTCTATAGTGTAAACCCTAAACATGCCTCCAAATATGCTTCCAGAACACTTTATGGTCATTTTAAACTGAGTTTAATGCATTACTCTTAGAGAAAATGTAACGGTAAACCCATATTCGCCTCTTTTAAAGGTAAACCCATAACCCCTCTTTTAATTTAAATTCCGAGCCAATAAATGCAGGAAGGTCGTGGGACAAAAGTATTGGGACACCACGATGAGGTGAAAGGGTCCCCTTGTGTGAAAATATCCAGAAAAAAATATATTCATTGCCACAAAATGCAAAAAAAAAAGGTGAAGGAAATACTCTGCTGTGATTGGCTGCTTTTGTGCCTCTTTCAAAAGGCAGCCCAGGCTGAAACACTACCTGAACTGCTATAGGCTGAATAGGTATGGTATATATAAATGACATCACAAAAGCAGGCTTGCCATATGCAGAGTGTACGAACTGGGGAGTTAGCTGTCAATCCCAAAACTTGTTTACATTTACATTGAAGTTTTTATTATTAAATATGTTTGAGAATTTGGTTTTCCATGATTGTTTGGTTTCCATTTACACCTATTATCAACGAATGGGACATCAGATAAATACGATGGCAGAGCGAATTAAGGCAGTTGAGACACTTCATTATTATTATTATTATTTGTTTTACAGTGTGTTCAGGTCTACGTTTGGCTTTTATAAACGGTTACATCAGCATCCAATCAGGTCTGGGCTGAGGAGGGGCAGTCGGCTGATTACTCTGATTTTATGCTCAGCACTGATTGGTCAGTTCAGAAACTGCATGTTGTTTCTCACAACGTCAGACAGCTGATAACAAACCGAGTCCCTGTTTCACCCTTTTGTTGATCCTGTGATAAGAACAAGCATGTGATTAAATCCTGACTGTTCCCATTATATTAAAAAACACAGACCAGTTTTCATCTTAAAGGAGCAGTTCAGCAAAAACTCATATTGTACACAGTATTCCACCGACCCCAGATGTGGTCGTTCAGCCAAGACATCCGTGGAGTCCAGATTTTGCCTCTTTAGTTTAGAAGTGGAACTATGAGCACTAGAAGTTAATAGTCACCCACATCTTTTCTGTACATCCTCAAAACGTCCCTCAACTCAAACCGTATTCAACTCTTTATTAAGGTGGAGTAGACTGTGGTTTAGGAGACAGTATGACTTAAGTATTTATGATGGCCATTGCTACAAAAACTGATTCTAGATCAGCATTCTTGCACCTGGAAAATTTGTGAAAACGGACCCTGTTGTGTAAAAAGGCCACCTGCAGCTTTGTTTATTTTCATGAGGTGGTTGGCAGAGGTGTTTTTGGGATGTAGTAATATAACAGTTAGATGACTAATGACTTCTAATGTTAGCAATTTTAGCCTTTTAGCTCCACACCGATCACATCTGGAGTGGAACACCATTCAATATTTTGCCGAACTGTTCATTTAAGAATGATTATTTAGTGAAAACTTTAAAACTACAATGGAAATCGAAAAAACTACTATGGAAAGATATGGTTTAATGGGTTTAAACCATAATGATGGTAAACAACAGTGAATGACTCATAGCTCATCATTTGTGTGGAAAGTACAGATGCTAAACTTTCCGACCACATCTCTGTTTATATGTGGAATGGGAGAGGTTATTATGAAGGTGCATCATTGTGTGCAGACTTGTTTTGCCAAAAGAAAAAAATGGTCAATTTTGGATGCAAAACACAAACAGAAAACCAAAAGTGAGGCCTATAAACGTAATTCATTCTGTAAGTACACATGCTTAATAAAGGCACTAAAGCAAGTCTCTGGAGCTGTGAGAGTTAAATTGTGAAGGAAAGGATCACGGGGCAGTGGCTGAAACTGAAGTGTTTGCTCTCTGAGTCAAGTCTCAATCTGGGGGGTTGGTTTATTTCTGACTGAGTTGTAGTTGCGGCATAAAGAAGGAGATTCAACCCAGCGGCCCAATTCACACACATTTCTACACAATCCCTCCTTCCTTCATGTATGAGTTTGTATTTGTAATGTAAATACAACAGAATAGAGTCTCTAGGTGTGATTTCCGGTCCAAGGGTCTGTATGTGGGTCAACAGTTCAGTTTCACACTCTTATAACGTCATATTACCACTGAAAAACAAGCCTGTCACAGTCTTTAATTCAGCCGTCCCTTTACTAAAGAGCAAAACATCTAATGTCCAAAGTTTTCCAATGATTTAGTCCATCCGCCAAGACATGTTTGAAAATCGAAATTTTGCTTCTTTACTTTAAAACTACATCAATAGTCACCCAAACCTTTCCTCCACCTGCTGAAACCACATCCAGATCCTCAATAAGGTGTAACAGACTTGTGGATGTGGTTTAGGACACAGTATGACTTACTGTGAGCTGTAAACCTAAACTAATTTTCACCACTACAGGGTTGGTGTTCACAAAGCAGCTGTAAAGAGGACTGATTTCAGATCAGATTCTTCTGTATTCATGATAGTCATCTGATCTGATCTAAATCAGCACTCCTGCTAATGAGGCGGCTTGTGTAAAAAAGGCAATATGGTAATGTCTGTTTCATTTCTACAGCTCACAGTCATCCGGTGTCCTAAACCACAGCCACAAGTCTGTTACACTTTAATGACCGAAGCTCAGCTGAAGTGATCTGTTTGAAAAGTGTTAAAACTATGCAATATCATTTTGTTTGGATTTATTTAAGTTTACCTTTGTGAAATAGATCTAAAACCAAAACACAGTAAAAATAACAGTTCATTTCTTCCACACAACCTGTAGCTGATTTAATAGAAATTAAATCTTTTAAAGTTTTTTTTAATTATTATTTTATCCAGTGAATGTATTTGGTTACTCTAACGCTAGTTTGTTTTAACAAATTGTAGAGATTTGCTCTTTATAATTCACTAATTATTTAACACTAATACTATTTTAAGAAATCCAGGATCAGCGTTTTCTGATTTTGATTTGCCGCCATCAGCTTCACTGAAAGATCTCAGTATAATATCAGAAACTGTGTTTGCACTAAATTCCCCATGATTGTGTGTGTTTATGCAATGATGTGTAAGTGAGTAATGGGTGCCAGTCTGAAGGGTTCACACAGACAGCATCGGAGAAAAAGTGTGCACATGTGTGCCCACGTGAACACACACACACACACACACACACACACACACACACACACACACACACAGATAAACCTGCAGTCCCACCCTTGCCCAGCTTTAGTTCACCTCACAGCCTCTCACTGACCACTCCACTGCCCTGCAGCTCAGAGGAAGAGAGGAACATGGCCAACACCGTCCTGCAGACCGGGGGGTTCGTGTTAGGACTTGTCGGAGTGGCCGCGGTCATCGCTGCCACCGTGATGAACAACTGGAGCACTAAAGACCGCCAGAGCGATGTGGTGACCTCCGTCTACACCTATAAGGGACTGTGGCAAGACTGTGAAGTGTCCACCTCGGGATTCACAGAGTGCCGACCGCTGTATGGAATTCTGGGATACTCAGGTGAGTCTGAGCAGAAGAGCTGGCCCCTGGGCTCTATGGCTGATCAGGTGGTCAAACTGAGAAAGAAAACTGCACCCTTTACACCAAAACAGCTTTAAATGAACATATGACTGGATTCATCTCTATCTGCTGCATCTGGATAGTTACCATAAACAGTAGCGTTGGTGTGTTTACCTGCCCTTAGAAAAGAGCGCAAAACTCACTCATTTCAAATCTCATGACAGACACTAATGAGTACTTGCTGAAGCAGACTTATAAAGCACTTATATAATACATAACATAT
>JBBPDC010010626.1:0-13489 GCA_037974485.1 Hemigrammopetersius urotaenia | reverse complement strand
GAAGACAGGTTGGCTGCCCTAGCCGCGTAAAGTTCTTCCGAGACAGCAAGGAGAGCCGTTTCAGTGGAGTGAGCCATCTTGAACCCGGACTGGTGTGGGTCCAGGAGCCTATTTAGGGAGAGAAAAGAGTTTAAATGGGTTAAAAGAGTTAAATGAGTTAAATGAGTTAAAAGAGTTAAATGGGTTAAATGAGTTCATTGAGTTAAATGAGGGAAACTAGGTAAATGGGTTAAATGAGTTAAAAGAGTTAAATGAGTCAAATGGGTTAAATAAGTGAAATGAGTTAAATGGGTTAAATGAGTTATACAAGTTAAACAAGTCAAATGGGTTAAATAAGTGAAATGAGTGAACTGGGTTAAATGAGTTAAATGAGTTAAATTGGTTAGATGTGTTAAATGGCTAAAATGGTTAAATAGTTAAAATGGCTAAAATGAGTTAAATGGGTTAAATGAATTAAATGAGTTAAATGGGATAAATGGGTTAAATGGGTTAAATTGGTTAGATGTGTTAATGGCTAAAATGGGTTAAATAGTTAAAATGGCTAAAATTAGTTAAATTGATTAAATGCATTAAATGAGTTAAATGAGTTAAATGCATTAAATGAGTTAAATGGGTTAAATGAGTTAAATTAGTTAATTGAGGGAAATGAGTTAAATGGGTTAAAAGAGTTAAATGAGTTAAAAGAGTTAAATGGGTTAAATGAGTTCATTGAGTTAAATGAGGGAAACTAGGTAAATGGGTTAAATGAGTTAAAAGAGTTAAATGAGTCAAATGGGTTAAACAAGTGAAATGAGTTAAATGGGTTAAATGAGTTAAATGAGTTAAATTGGTTAGATGTGTTAAATGGCTAAAATGGTTAAATAGTTAAAATGGCTAAAATGAGTTAAATGGGTTAAATGAGTTAACTGTGTGCTGTGGCATGTTCACGCATGACAGAATGGCCATTTGTCACTAACCACCAGGCCACCAACTCCAGTGATGGGTTCAGGCTCCAGAAAACTCCCTGGTTAAGGATAAATGGCTCAGATACTTTCTAAGGTAAATCTAATGACTGTTTTAACTTTTAATAACCTCTTATTCAATTATCGCTCTTATATAATAATGAAAGAATTCCCAATTCAGCTCCTAAGCAGCTGGCAGCTGTTTGCTCTTAGGTAATTGCTACTGTCTTCTTTAACTATTTATAAACTTTCTGCACTGGAGATGGAAAGTGAGAGTGTTGAAGTGGGTCATTACAGAGGCTTTGACTTCTTTACAGTGGTGGTGATAGGAACCAGGGGTCATGATGTGTACCACACAAGTATAGCCATTTTATTTACCCCCACCAGGGAACCTAAACGAGTGTTTATTCACAGTGTTGATGATGGTAAACTAAGGGTAAATCTGAGAAGTAGGGGTACAATATCGATCCAGCAACCTTGAGTATCCTCTGGTACTGATATCAGCCCAGTACCCTCTCTTAAAGAACTAAACTGTTAAGTATATATTTATCTGAATCTGAAATGGCTTCCGACTTCCTCTAGAAGTTTTAAAATTCCAGTTTCATGTAGTGCACAATATGTCCAATAAGGGGTTCTGCACACATGGCTGAGTCTCTAAGGCTAAAAATGACTCTTGATGATAATAGATGTTATATTAGTATGAACAAATTACACACATCCATTAACTTTAATACTTTCACATAAGGAGCTTTTTATCCAACGTGGGTTTAGCAGCTGCCTTAGACATATCTTCGTCTTTTTTGTTTATGGACTTTGTCAGTGCCCCTTCAACCGTCAAAAATAGCCATTTTTAATGCTCTCACCTGTTTTCGGCAGCCTAACACATATTTACATTTACAGCATTTATCAGACATCTCACATCTCTTCCATCTTACTGCCAGCCTTTTACGCTCTGCTCTGCTTTTTTAACACACCCATTTTCCAATAAATCCTGCCTCTTTCGGCTGTGATTGGCTAATAGTGTTGCAACTTCTGTGCTCAGATTGGCTAATTGTATACCACACAGCGGATAACCAATTTTGGCGAAAGTAGCAGGGGACTACCAGCCAATCATGATCCATCATTTTATTAGATCACACGAAGAACACACTGTGATTTACTGGCAGTCTTGTGGGCCATAAAATATTTCAAAAGGGTCGTATCCAGCCCATGGACTGCTAGTTGAATAGGCCTGCTCTAAGATATGATGTTATACACTGTTTTAATTTATTTCTTTATTTCAGACACTGGCTTGCTGCACATCTGTGTTACACATATACTCGCCTAAACGTGTAGTTAAACATTCATGTGATCATTATTAATGTGATTATTAAGCCTTTTCCCAAATCCGATCCAGTGATTTTGGCCCATATCGGACCAATACTGATACTGAGTATCAGATCAGCGCACTCCTTGAGAAAAGTAGCTTTTCTTTGGGGTTTATTTTGTGTCCGAATAACCTGAATGGAGCTCTCGCCCAATTACAGCTTGTCTCAGAATTAAACAGTTTCTCAGGCATCAGGCACTGTATTCATGACCATGTAATACTCTGCTTCCCATCATCCCCACCACTGTGAACAGCTCTGTGTGTGTCAGTCGATCAGTCTGTGGTCTTCACAGATGCAGAATAATCTCAAATCTACAGAAAATTTGATTTTAACAAAAATGGCTAAGAAAACTGCAGGTCAGCACAAGACTCTCAATAATCAGATTTCATTATAAAATACATGATGTGCAGCTTTACTGTTGCCTAGCAACTCAATAAAACCCAATAAAGAATGTGGCATCTGATGCAAAATGCAAACTTGTTACTGCGGATTTCTTTTTAGTTCCTTTTCTGGCCAATAAAGGCTCCAAGCTGAATATGATGCAGTGATTTGTTGCCATTCCGGCTGTAATAAGCTTTTTCTGCTTCGTAGACTCGTCTTCTGTGTCTGGTTGTGTTCTTCAGATGTAGAAAAACAACAATAAGAAGTTCAATTTATATAGCGCCTCTCCCAGCCCAAGGACTCTTTACGGAGAGGAAAAAGATCAGTGGTCAGGAGAAGATAGGCAATAGAGAGAAGATCGAAGACTTGAATGTGTTTTAAATGTGGGGAGAGAAGTAATTTCATGGAGGCTTTGGAGAAGAGGGCCAGAGTCCTAAATGCATTGGGATGTACAGGAGTCTGTTTAAATTTCAGTATAGCAGAAATCTAGAAAATCTAAGCAAGTGTAAGTGTAGGGCTTAGGTGGGGTGGGGGATTTTGGGCTGAGGTGGGGTGGGGGTGTATGGCTGGGGTTGAGTGGAGTGTAGGGCTTGGGTGGGGTGGGGGTGTATGGCTGGGGTGGGGGATTTTGGGCTGGAGTGGGGGGTTTTGGGCAGGTGTGGGGAGTTTTGGGCTGAAGTTGGGTGGGGGGTATAGGACTGGGGTGGGGTGGGGTGTAAGGCTATGATTGGGTTGGGGTGTTGGGCTGGGGTGGGGTGTTGGGCTGGGGTGGGGTGTTGGGCTGGGGTGGGCTGGGGTATAAGGCTGTGGTTAGGTGGGGTGTAGGGCTGGGGTGGTCAACCGGTAGCTGAAGACTCGGTTCTGCAGCCTGTGGAGATTCCTTGGGGTCTTTTGTACAGATTGAATGCGAAAAAGTGGCGTGGAAGCGTTTATTGATTCATAATTCTGTGGTAAACATGAGGATGAGACGAAACAAAATGCCGTCTTGAAAGGTACTGCTTGCACTAAGCAGTATGACCCCAAAGGAATCGTGATACGAACCAAATCATGGGTTTGGTGTATTCTTACAGCCCTAGCATTGAGTTTATCGTGGCTCTGGGGTTCTGTAGGTTCTTGAGACGGATGTCTGTGAGACCCCTGAACAAAGCATAGCAGTAATCCTGCCCAGAAGTAATAAAAGCATGTATGAGCATCTGTGGAGCTGAGCACAGGTAGTGCTTTATTACAGGGATGGAAAAGAGCTGTTTTCATCAGGAGTTGCTGTCATTTCTGAAGGAAAGCCAACAGGAAAACCAAACAATTAGGATTCGTTTTACTCAGAGAGACGGGGGCATGTCATTTTTACTGGTTCTCAATCGTTTCAGTCCTGCTTGAGTCCACCGTGAACAGTGCGCTCCCATTACAGCACCTGTAATTAATGAATATTAATAAACCTTAAACTGTATAAAAGAATTAGAAGCACTTGAATGTGCAGCTCACGGTGGCTCCAACCAAGTCAATATATTAATCCCAAGTGTTGTAATGGACATGGGATTGAGTGTAAATCCCCATGCTGATGCAATAACAGTCCTGATGACACAGTGGTTAGGGGTTAGGGGGAACAAAATAATGGATACCTGAAAATTTGGAGACGTTTCTACTCTAAATTCAGCGTGAATTGAGTAGCCACTCCCACCTTTGTCATTTATCCTGAGGTTTCTTATCCTATGTGGGACAACATTACAGACATCCTTGGATATTTACGTGACTCCGCCTCCCCACGGACAACTAATCCTGTACGAACGCCACTTAAGAGTGCGTGTGCACTGAAACCCTGATTACTGAGATGAAATCCAAGCCTGTCTTGAAATGAAATTGGAGTTTGATGGAGGGGTTTAAAAAATCTGATTATCATTTACATTATTTATCAGATGCTTTTATCCAAAGCGACTTCTATTCCCTAACTACAGGGGACAGTCTCCTTGCAGCAATTCAGGGTTAAGGAACCCAGTGGTGGTGTGCTGAAAGTAGGATTCGACCCATGACCTCTTGGTCTAGAGGCAAGTGTACTACCCACTACGCCACCACCCACACCCCCGCCACGGCCCCCACCGCCCCCACTCACACCACCCAAACCCCGTTGAGCCTGTAAAGCCACTCACCTATGTAAGGGGTGGGTGTGGCCTAGTGGGTAGGATACTTGCCTCTGGTTTGCATCCTACCTTCAGTGCACCACCACTGGGTTCCTGAGCAAGACCCCGAGTTGCTCCAGGGAGAGACTGTCCCCTGTAGTTAGAGAATGGAAGTCGCTCTGGATAAAAGCGTCTGATAAAGGCAGTAAATGTGAAAGTAAGAAAAATATAGAAAAGGTGTGACTTCAGTGTGGGACAAAATCTTTTAATGTTTTTGAACCAAAATTCTGTGAAAAAACAGACATGACTTTTGCCAATCATTGTGTTCAAGATCGGTGGACTGATCCGCCTCCAGAGTGTCTGTCTGCTCTGTGCTATTGCAGCCGCAGCCGAACACAAAGGCGAGGCTGAAAAGGCTTTGTGTGCTCGGCTGGCGGCCCAAAGATTGAATGTCGACGCTCTGCAGAGCCTTTCACCGCGCTGGAGAATCGTCTGCACAGCGTGTGTTTATGCATCAGATGTGTGTAGATTGCTTTGATTCTTGCATGTTCTGATCGATTTCCGTTGACTCTCTCTACAAAGGGCAGTGTGATCTACGACCCCGACTTTGATCTCTTCAATGAAATCGGTCACTTATGCCAACTCTGCAAAGCCATCAGCGCCAACACGCAGCTCGTCAAGCCCGGAGGAGCGCAGTGTTTACCTTCAGGTGAAAATACGCAAATCAAATCAGATCACCCCAGCTCACTGTTCCTCCCAGCCTCTTTCGCTTTTCAGCCTCTTTTCTCTCTCACTCACTCCACTGCATGTGTCCACTTCAGATTTTAACACACACGATGACTTGGTACTTCTAAATATGAACAAAAAGGTAAATGTTCATGAGCAAAAACTAAGAAATGTAATTAAAGTTAACTGATTCCAGACACTGCGGGTTACTGACATTAGAACTTTGTTGAACGTCTGACAGAGATGTTCACAAGTCATTTCTACCGAGTCCAAGTCAAGTCTTAAGTCTTTGAGTGGCAAGGTTTACAGACAGCAACTCTACTGTAAATGTGGGATGTTTGAGCTGTAAATGTTGAGCTCTAAATATTTAGAAGATATGCTAATTGGCCACGTCCTGCGACTACAATTGGCTGTTACTTAGCAGGGGGCGGGGCTGCATGCTGTGATATGCCCTCACCAACATGGAGAATTTGCCTTAAATGATCTTAAATCTAAATATTACATATGAAAAATATATCTCTCACTCTAAATGTGAAAGTCCACAGTTAGATGGGGCTCGGTGACCCCTTTCCAACAACACCTCAAAAACCATTATTAGCTGAAAACCGTTCACCTTGGACAAAAGTAATGGGACACCGGGGCGAGGTTTTCGGGTCGTTGGAAAGAGTGCGGGATATAAATAAATAATTCCATGAAATTAACATGGTTTATGAGTTTTGACTCATGAGTCACAGCACTGAGTCCAAGTCTTTGTTTGTGCTACTTAAGTGCGACTCAAGCTTCAATTTGGCTTCGTTTTTAGTTCCTCAGTGTTACTAGGGTCCCTTCGATAGACCCTCCACTTTGAAATTTTAGGGGGTTTCAAGTCAGGAGATGGGTTAGGCCACGAGAGAAAGTTCTGCTCCTCTATAAACCAGTATTGAGCTCTTTTGGCTGTTGGGGGTGTTAACCTATTGTCCGTTTTCTCCTTCGCCTGGCAAATTGAGATTGAATTCTCCTCCAATATCTCCTCTAATGCTGCTTCATTCATGTTCTCTTCAATAGTATATATTGGGCATTTTTAGGCTGGCATCAGCAGCGAGGGTGCCAATCAGGCACCAGTAGTGCACAAATAATCATCACCTCCACACCCTCCCAGTAAGCTTTCAGAGATGCCACTGATAATGTCCCAGTAGAGAATGTGTTACTGAGAGCTTTAGGAAGTTCTTTCACCTTCACTGTGAACTTGTTTTAAATCTTCTCAACAAAGTTATTTTTAACCAACCAATCCTTTATAACAGTGATTGTTGTCCCTGAAAATCTGTTCTTCTGCTGTCTTTAGCTCCAATCTGCATCTAACATGGTGTCCCACCCTCTTAATTAGTGATCCAGCCAATCAGGGACATCAGAAGTCAGAGTAGGTGTTGCAGATTGGTGGAGTGTTGGTGGGGACCACTCCTCTATAATGATAGTATTTTATTGCTGCACTAATATACAGAATGTGATTTATTATCTCTCTCAGCATTCATATATGGTATGTATATTTTAATGGAGCGTATTTTTGTATATAAGTACTCAAGAATAGGTACTTTTTTGTTCATGTTTTATAAAAGAGTCAGAAGACAGTGTGTGAGTACGTGTGAAGTTGAAATATGCACTGGAGGTTCATTTAGTGAACACCTGTTTCCCTTCACTGGTTATACCTCTGTATCTCTCGCTCTCTCTCTCTCTCTTTCATTTTTTCTCTTTCCTTCTCTCTCTTGCCCTATCGCCTTCTGCCTTTTTCTCTCTCTTTCTCTTTTATTCTCTTTCTGTCTCTTTCTCTCACCCTCTATCCTTACCTCACCTGCCTTTCTCTATTCTCTCTCTCTCACTCTTTCTCTCTCCCTGTCTCTCGTATTCTCTGTCTCTCTCTCTCTCTGTCTCTCTCTCCCTCTCTCTCTGTCTCTCTTTCTCTCTCCCTCTCTCTCGTATTCTCTGTCTCTCTCTCTCTGTCTCTCTCTCCCTCTCTCTCTGTCTCTCTCTCTCTCTCTCCCTCCCTCTCTCTCTATCTCTCTCTCTATCTCTCTCTCTCTCAGGTAACAGTCTCTCCTCTATTCTTCCTCTCCTCCACCCCGAGTGTGACTCTCTTCCTGAGCCGAACCTGCTGCCTGGTCAGTTGTCTCATGGTGCGGTGGGCATGCAGGGGGGCAGAGTGCACTGGATCTCCATGGCCTTTGAGTCTGTGAGTTCAGCTTGGATGCTTTCAGACCTGTTGAAGTGAAAACAACAGAATATGATTCACATCTCTCTGTGTTTTTGCTTCTAATTTAATTTACACCACCTCCCTCTCACAACCTCCCTCCTTGACCCAAGACTTCGGTTTCTTCAGTTTTGTGTTGCAGTTACAGAAATATGCACTGACGTTGCTTTTTAAATGAAACCTGTATATGTTCATATTTCAAAATAAATTATGACTGTTTTGGTACATAAAACATTAGCAAAAATTACAGAGAAATATGTGGTCTTGTTTATGTGTTTTCAAACATATGTATGATTCAGGGTTACGTGTAGCTACTTCTATTGTAGTCAGCTTCGCATTGTTTATTTCTACAGTTGGAAACCACTCAAACAGACTGAAGTGAGCTTATTTAAGCAGTGGCCTGGAGACTCACCAAGCCAAAACACTAAACTGACTGTCGGCCACTCCAGGAACACACCAAAATGTCTGACCATCATCTGATGCTTTCAGGTTGTAGATGCTGGTTGTAGTCCATGCAGAGTTTCGGCGCCTTCAGCTTTAGTCAGCGGAAGAACGAAAAAGAGCAACACAAGAAACCAGGATCCGTATTACAGGAACTTCCTAACTTGAAAATCCCATCTTAACTGTGTAGTAACCATGGTAACGGTAGTTTAGGATCTTAGTTCGGAAAAAAGCTGTTACAGAACAACTGTTCCTGAGTAAATGTTCCTATCCTAACTTGAATTAAGAAAACTGTATTAAAGAAGCATCCTAACCTCAAATAAGCTGTCCTAACTTTAGGAAAACCTTTCTGCTGTCCAAACTGTCGCCAGCTGGTTATTTAGACTACGGGCTGTGTGATAATGCCGTTAGCCGATCAACTCCGCCCAGCTTTGGAGAGGCGATCCATCGGCATGGGGCTCTCCCGTTTTTGGTACAATTAACAAATGCGCTTCATTTTTTCGCTAAAGGTGATTTTCAAAGCGAAGTGTGTGACTCTGTGTGTGTCAGAGAGAGAGACAAAGAGACCCTATACTTTTGGCCACATAGTAGTATATGACAGCTCTGTCCCAGTACTTTTGTCCAAGTTCTGGCTTAATGTTCAGAGTAGGACGTTTTTACTGAAGCCACGTAAAGTTACAGTGGGAGCAGGTAACAGTTACTTCATGAGATCACATGCTGCCTAAGTTGCTATGTAACAGACATAAAAGTGGATCATCAATGTTTGATCGCTTATTTAGGATTCCTAACTCGAGATAAGATAGGATTCCTAGATTTGCATCTGTAATACCAAATTGCAAACAATCTTAAATCGTCCTATCTTAACTTTATACTTAAGGTAGGACGTTTCTGTAATACGGCCCCAGCGCTCTCAAGAGGGAGCACATGAGACACCAGCAACAAATGCTATGTGATTATCGAATTCCCAACAAAACATTATTCTCATGAACAAGAACGAACGCACAAGAGCTCTGGAGGTGCTCTGATAACACACTCACAGAAAACAAGGCACAGCATACACACTCTTCTTCCTACTTACTTTTTTCACTTTGGTTGTCGTCTCCACAGCCTGCAGAGCGTTTGAGAGGGTAAACACTCGTAGGAGACGAGCAGCGGCGGTGGGAGGCGATCATCAGTCAGGCATAATTGCCGCAGTTATTTGGCCCTGGCTTTGTGCGTCCCGGGCCCAGAGCAGGTGTGTGTTATGAGTGCAGCTGAATACTTATGATCTCCTTTTGTGCTCTGTCTGTTTGAAAACCCAGACCACCTACAAAGGGAAGTCATCATTTCAGACTCACTCTGATTTCCTACAATGGGAGCGCTTCCTGCAGGAGCAATTAGCAGCCCTCCCACAATCCTCAGCGCTGCGTCGAGGTTTCCAAACCTGCCAACACTGGAAGCAGATCTTTATGGAGATCATAGGTACGTGTATATATAAACACTAGCGGTCAAAGGTTTAAGTGTTTCATGGTTTTTTTGAATGAAATTCAGACAGCTCAAGTCCAATGAATAACATGAAGTGGTAGAAAGGACAGAGCTGAACTGTGAGAGGTTTAAAAATGGCGAGGTTTCCCAGAAGTGGGAAATAATTCTGGAGCTCCATGCAGTTCCTGTGGTTTGGGCCGAGTTAGTTGGGTTCGTCCTACAGTGAGATAGTGACCCTAAACATAAGTCCAAGCTCTGCCAGAACTAGATGTTGAGTTGGAGAACATGGAGTGGCCAGAAGTCTCCAGACTTAAACCCCATCTGCTTTAGGATGAACTGGACAGAAGAGTGAGAGCAGAGCAGCCTATAAGAGCCGCACACTTATGGGAACTTCTGCAGCAGATCTGGGAAGAACTTTCTGCAGAATGAACAATGAGACACTGAACCACTTGAATTTCAATACAAACAAACAGAAACATTGGGGTGTTCTAAAACTTTTGACCGGTCATGTATATGTGTGTGTGTGTGTAATAGAGAATGAGTGAGAACACAAGCATGAAAGAGAGAGACTGTAGTGTCTTTCGGGCTATGCAGTATTTTGTTAAGGCCCAAATTCATGCAAAACGTTGGTCAAATAACAGGAGAAGTCTAGACTAGTTCACATCCTCTGTGGCAGTGAGCACCAACCCTGAACCTGGAGCTCCATCTTCATGAGAAGTCTAGTTTCAGCCACAATCTGCTACACCTGCTCTGGCTTATAAACATCAGAAGCCCCTGATTGGCTGGAGCATGTAATGGACAAAGATGCTTTATGCTTCTAGACCTTAGTATGTCCTGATGCTTCTATATGTGATTTTTGCTGTTTTGTGCGATTTATGGTAAGGTGCAGCTACACTGACCATGAGAAGGGGAGGTGCTGGCATTCTATAAATTAGACGAACAGAGGTTTGTGGATCATATATCCCCAGAGAAGGAGTCGATCTTTACTGTGTGTGCTAGAGTGAGTGCTAGAGTGACGCCTAAAGAGGCATTAAGTTAGAGGGGCGGTAGGAAGTTCCATATAGGTTGGAGTGAAACAGAAGGAGACTAGGGCATTCACACTTCTGCACATTAAGGGTTTAATCGAATTAAACTGAATTAAACATATATAAAACTTACTGCCTATTCAAAAGTTATGGCCCATTCTATCTTCTGCCCAGTATGAATATACATATATGCAACATTAGGAGAAAATACTCTACTAGTCATATCATCATATTGTTGATTGATGTCATTTCATTCTTGCCTTTGATGTTTTTCTTCTCCCTTTGGGGTGTTGCTGCCCCATAAAGTCAGTCTTTCCTTCTTTACTATTGCTAGCCGTTAACTAACAGCAGACAATAGCAAGCTACACACACACCAAGCCACGAAAACAACAGCAACAACAACAACAACAACAACAATTACAACAATAAAATTCAAATCAATTTCTATAGTCCATTCTCATACACAAAGGTTAATGTGCTTTACTGAAATAGAATACAAAATACAGCAGTATAAGAAGAAAACAAAATAATACATAGAAAATGTGTAAATAATGTAATTATTGCTGATTGGATTTGTTGCAATAATAAAAGAGTGGAGATCAGCTTTATGGCTACTGAGCCCCCCCGCCCAATAATCCATGACCCAGTAGCAGTTCACGGCCTTCATGACCCGCCCTAGAAACCTTTAGCCTTAGCAGCTAGCCCGCTTAGCGTTTAAACCTGTTTTTTAGCTAATGTGTGGATTATGGTGCGAATGTTTAATCTCAGTGTTAATTTCTGGGTCTGGAGCGTAATCTGGAGTGTAATCTGGTGTGTAATCAAACATCCTCCTTAGAACTGAATGTAACCTCCTGCCTGCAGGTGTGGAGAGCGCCCTCTACAGCCTGCTGTTGTCCTTGGCGATCTGTGTGGCCTCGGTTGCCGTGTTTACCGCCCACCCGCTGCTGCTGCTGCCCATTCTGCTCAGCATTCTGGGTAAGAAAGTCCAGCTTGGCTTCCGTACGTCTCTCACTTATAAACACTTCCCTCTGCACTTTCCCCGTCTCCCACTTTAATCAGCCCCTCCTGTTCAGCCACACTACTTTCTTCCTTAAGCAATTACTCGCCCGAGCAGCGTCCGGCCTGATGAGCGTCCTTGTGTTTTTCCCCTTTGATCACATTTTAGACGACGCTCTTCTAACTGCAATAATTTACAAATTATTCGGAGCATAAAACCGAATTCATAGATCTAAGTAACTTCAAACGAGCTCCTCTTGCAGGGTATCGGATCCTAGAGTGGGGCTGAGATATCGGCCTGTAGAAGCAGCTCTATTGGCCCTAAGTGGCTTGTGGGCTAAACATGCTGGAAACCATTTGCCCTTGAACTGTCTGTCCCTTTCCATCTCATTTATATGTTAATGCAATACACCAAACGCTAATAAGCACCGGGAAATATAATCACAACTGCCGATTACACAGAAGTAATGGATTTATGAATTATATGAAATGAAAAGACACTTTCAATCAGCCGCTCGGACGGGCCAGGAGTCACACAGAGGAGGAGAGCGATCCGGTCCAGAGCAGCACAGGAACAGCAAACACTGCTCTGGTCTAAAATAACCGAATTCTTTTAGACTTCGTAATTATTCTGTATCATTTTCAGTCCTTCAGCTGCCAGCAGCCACACTCGGATTCCCCTTACTACTCATTTACATACTGTTTAATAGAAGTTCTTTAATTATAACGTTATAATAATAATATAATACAATAATAATCTTATTTTACCTTCGTCACAGTGCTTACTGAATACCTTCAGTTGAAGAACACTATAATTATAATAATGTATGTTTATACTCTTATTGCGTCATCTTTTATTTGATTTTCCTAGATACAGTTTTATAGTGGTTACTGTATAACATAGTAGTTACAGAATAATATTATAATCTAATAGTGATAGCCTTAATTTACCTTATTTTATTTAATTTTGCTATTTATATTTTATAGAGGCAATTGTTGTAGTTACCAAATAATATTGTGATTATAGTATCATTATAGAATTATAATCTTTAGAACAGGAATAGTTTTGCACCCTGGATGTTTATTTGGGTTTATGTGCCAAAGGCATAAAGACAAAATGGAAATCACTGTAATGAATGGATGTATGTAGAAAAAGCAATTCATTTTTTAATTAGACATAGCACATATGTAATGGGCGCGATGGGCAAAAGTGTCTATATGTTAAGGTTTATGTGACAAATGACATCACTGTGTATATTTCTGAGTATGTTAAGAGTGTAGTCAGTTCCTCTTCAGCACTGACCAAGTATAATTTTCAGTCAGTAATAGAGAGTCTGTAAATAATAACTAATGTAAAACAAAATTTTGTGATTATGTCAGATATGTTCACAAGTCATTTTTACCGAGTCCAAGTCAAGTCTCAAGTCTTTGAGGGGCAATGTTTACAAACGGCGACTCTAAATGTGGCATTTTTGAGCTGTAAATGTTGAGCTCTACATGTTATGCTAAAAGATATGCTAATTGGCCACGCCCCTGATTACAATTGGCTGTTACTTAGCAGTGGGCGGGGCTGCATGCTGTGATATGCCCTCACCAACATGGAGGATTTGATCTTAAATCTAAATGTTAAATAAGAAAAATATATCTCTCACTCTAAATGTGAAACTCCACAGTTGGGGCTCGGGGACCCCTTTCCAAAAACCCCTCGAAAACCGTTATTAGCTGAAAACCGTTCACCGTGAACAAAAGTAATGGGACACCGGGGCGAGGTGAACGGTTTTCGGGTCGTTGGAAAGAGTGCGAGATATAAATAAAT